>JAHIAM010013228.1:0-17559 GCA_021605205.1 Aegilops longissima
GCGGATCATACATTGATTGCATGATGGCCCGATTATGTAGTAATTTTAGGTTTGGCGGTTTCTGCGAAGGGATATATATCATAAAATAACTGCAGCATCTGAATGAAAAAACCTAGACTTACAATAAAAAATACGGCATATTACATCCGGGCATCAAAGTTCGCCACTATGATAATAAAGCACAAGCGGACAGGATTACATACTTTGGGATCAAAGATGCAACGTTCAAATAAACAAACAAAATAATATACAAAATGCCTTCAATAGAGTTCAAGAAAGGTTAGCCCTCTTTGGGAAACTCGCGCAATAGCAAGATGATGAGCTGCTTGTTCAACCTTATATCTTCCTCACTCTGAAAATAAACAAGCGGAATGGGTTTTCAAAAAAGTATCGTCTTGACAATTCATCACATTTCTTCTTGACAAATAAAGTGACCCAATTTAAAATTGCATTAACACAATATGGTATTTTGGTCAAGACATGGCAGAATTGACATTGTGAAGGTTGGCGCTTCACGACACCTTTGGATTCGATCAAAACTCATAAGTATCAATGGTTAGTGTCTTTGTCAATTTAACCCATTTGATTGGCAAATAAAGAGGTTTAAATAATAGTAGAATGATATGACATTGTTCATAGTTAAGACATTGGAATATGACATTGTCTTTGTAGTGGGTGGTTCACCACACCCTTTGGATTCGGATGAAGAACGAAGCATACATGGTGCAAAAAGATCACTTGCTTGTAAGTTTAATTTACATGGTATGAAGAAGGAACTTGGTTGTACAACTGAAAACTTAAATTGAGAAGGACAAACTTTTGTTTATGAACATAATAAACTTTAAACATGCAATTTGATGCAAACAAAAAATAAACAGCTTTTTGGGTCATGCCTAACCAAATATACAAACAAAGTTTGAAGGCTTGAAAGGACAAACTTAATTCTTTGGTGAAGGAAAGGCTCTATAAAGCCCTTGTCCATCTTGATGGGGGGGCAATTCAAAAGTTTAGACAGAATTTCTTCATAAGCATTGCCTTTATTCTACATTTTGTTAAATAAATATAGATGTGATAATATCGAAAAAATGGAGAATATTTAAGATAAGATGAAAGTGATGCTACATAACCAAGTAGCTATAAATGTTGCAGCGTCGGGAAAAAGGCCCCAAAGAATTAAACTTCTTTACCAACCTTATGGTAGGTAAATATATTGATTGTGAAAATGGAGGCAAAGGAAAAAAGCTGCGGTGATGGTACATGAACAACTACTGTCAATATAAGTACCGATAAAGGACATCATGTACTTACAAGAACAATCAGAGCTAAAAAATTCATTGGCATTGGATATATTTACACTAATGTAACCATTCATACGATCAGATAATTTGGGCGAACAATTGATAAGCAAGCTATCATGCATTCCTGTCACATAATGAACCGGTATGTATGCAAGTGGTCAGGACAAATACTAAAAGAGCAAAGCAGCGGGGCGCATATTTGCGATATCTCGTTCTTTTCAAACGAATTCTTCTTGAGGATTTCCCCAAAAAAGATCCGTAAGGCACATCGGAAAAGTAGAAGTTCAAATTGTCATGTGATTTCATAGGCATACCTCATCCAGGAACAAGACCGTTCATAACAAGGTTTTTCCATTCAATGTCTTCTAAATTTAGCACGGAGACTTCAGGAAATTCGTTTATAGACTTGCCATCAAAGTGTGATTTCCTCGGGTAACACCATCTTTCTGCAATGCTTCCTTGAAAAGCCAAGCAAGTTTGCTTCATGACTATCGATTGACCCTCACCTAGTTACAACAATGTAATGTAAATCATTGATGTGTTGATCGGAAAACGGAAAATAATAACCATGAATAATAGCCTTACCGTAAGTTGGAAAGGAAGATGTGAAAATGGTGTTTGTCTTCACTATAATCTTCCCATGATGGGAAATATGCACGTAGTCCCTAACAACATTGAAAGCATTTCTTTTAAACGGGAATAAATGGAATGGGGTTCCAATTGCGAATTGGCCGTCTCTGCGGTTGGGATAGGTCTTGCGGTGGACTTGTACTTTTTTTTGGAGTGGGATTTTTCGTATGCCTGGTGCTATGGCAAATGAAATCGGTATACCTTTTCTGGAGTCAGGTCCTGTGTGGTGGGGCTAGTGGTGTGGCCGTGAAGTATGGGTACATCTCTGGAGTGGTCCTATGTTTTGTGTCCTTTGGTTGTACAACCAATATAAGTGGGAAATTTCGATTTCTCGGCCCACCACGTTTTTCAAGGACTTTTTGGTGCTCCTTGGTTGGCAATCACCCTCTTCCTTTTGATGTCGATGCACAAGAACAACATTTGAGTGAAAAACATGGTATGGACGGATGGAATATGTATTGATAATGGATGGGCATGGCATCTCGAGGTTATATGATGAGTAAACTAAGCGGATGGTGGTGCAACAAAGTAGAAGAAATGCAAGACAACATATGAAGATGGCCAATCAATAAAACCTTGCCAAATTAGAAAGGCACCTTGATGGGTGAACAGGACAGGCCATCGCCTTTGACTCCTCGAGGTTAGAATAGTCATTAGGATGATATTCGAACAAGAATCAACAGGTGGGGGCGTCCAAGTTTCATTGCTTCAAAATGGCACTCAATGCCTTGGTGCCAATTTTGTAATCATTCAGTGTTCACAATATTCTTGATCCCGGATTCGATATTCCTTAATTGGTATAATATCAGAACCATGAAAACATAAATAGTTGTGAGATTATCTTTGTAATGCAGATGATATTCTAATATGGGCCCTGTAAACACTTAGTGCTATCCTGGATTACGATGAGAGAGCTCATGTGTCTGTAATATCGTCGTGCATTTATATAATCGCCAAGTACACAAAAATAGGCTCAAAGGATAGCGGCGATGATAGGTTCATAATATATTGTATAGAAGTTTATTGCCAAACCATGATAACAAGAGCACACAACCTAGGAGATCATAGTGTACATAAGGGACCATAACCACGATATATAAATCGGGAAAGTGGGCCTTGAAAATCGGTGTTGTAGCTAGTAATTGGCCTATCGATCCGCTGGCAGCATTCGAACATGGTAAAGAAGAGCAAGAATTTTGGATAATAAAATGTTGGTTGGGTGCCCCTGATGAACGGGCGCATTAGAATGCAACTCCCGGTGTCTCCGACCATTTCGGCGGTTGGATGAAGATCCTCGTCTCCCCCTTCTTCTTCCTCTCTGATTCTTCCCTGAACATTAGGGCCCCCCGCCTGTGTTTCCCCACCCCCCCCACCAGCGTCGAGTTTTCTTCTTCGGTGAGGCCCCAACCACCGGCCTTGGATGCACCGGAACTCGACTCGAAAAATCGTGAAATTTTGTTTATCTCTGGATTTAACTAGTGTGGAATATAAAAAAACCATAAGCATTGGGAGTATAGTGTTGGCGTGCCATGGCGGATCTAAGGTGCAAAGGACAAAACAACCCAACCAAGACAAAAATCAAAAGCGGTGGCGATCTATTTTCTTTCGATAAATAAGTTAGGAATCTGAAAAGTACCCCTCAGTGCGGCGCCGTGTCGATTGGTGAGAATTTGGGTGCTCGTGGATGGTGTCGGCGTGGAAGAGATCTAGGAGGGTGGCGGTGGCGGGGGGTGGCAAGGCATTGGGCGGCGC
Source organism: Aegilops longissima (assembly GCA_021605205.1). NCBI lineage: Eukaryota > Viridiplantae > Streptophyta > Magnoliopsida > Poales > Poaceae > Aegilops > Aegilops longissima. Next base: position 3,681 of record JAHIAM010013228.1, read on the forward strand.
CGGCAAGGTGGAACGGGGGGATGAAGCGAGAGGGGGATGCAAGGATCCCGTCGGCGTGGATGAGAGGTCGATCTCTTGTAATGGGCCGGCGTCGGGTATCAGCTCGGCATGGTGGAGGAGGATGGGGTGGATGGGGTGGGGGGCGGCCGCGGAGGGGTGGGGTGGAGGGTGTTTTGGCGCCCAGATGAATGGGGAAAAAGGAAGGTAGAGGGAGAACCATGTATTGAGGCGCTTGTCTCAAATGAAATTTAAAACTTAGGTTTCAAATTTCTACAATCAAGCAACATTAGTCGGTTGGGGATAGGGCGGTTCGCATACAGAATATTTGCCGCGAGTTTGTTTTGGCCCAGTTATGAATATGAATGGGGAGGAGTCGATTTGGCCGAGGCTGTTGTTTTGGCGCCCAGTGTATGAATCCGGGTGAGGCGGTTCGTCACGTTTGGGTGAAATACAAACCTACCCTATAAACCGAAATCCAGGGATAGGCTTTGCGGGCGAGGATAGGCGTAGTGATTTCCATCTAGATTTTGGTTTGGGCGATTCTTTTTCCCCTTCTTCAAATTTTGCAAGGTGCCGTTTACCTGCCAACTCAATTGAATCCCGTTTGTATTCTACTATTTTTTTTGGGGGATCCATTTTCAATTGGAATTACATTCTATATACATCATTTTTTATATATACTTTCAAAAGCACAACACCATTTATACATAAATATGGTTTACAAATGGCATGATCTCAGATTCATAAGGTTGTATCCATCAATTTGGATTTTCAAATATTTGAAACCACTTTATGTTGAAATCAATGTATGCATTCCTGCTAACTTCTCCAATTAATGTGTGTTTCATGCGGGTTTTTTAACTTCTCAAACATGTATAATGTGTTTCACCCAACATATAGTGTAATCCCGTTTAGACATTAATTGCATATAAACCATGCATTGTTTGTAATTGAAGAATCTATGGATCACCAATATTGATAAACTATATAACATTACCGTGTGCCCAAATTCAAATGAATATGCATGTTTGATACACCAATTTGCGTTATGATATTATCGATGTCTGATCTCTTTAAATATTTGAATCCCCTTTAATCCAGATAAGTCTCATATAGCTATCACTCATGCTTATATAGGACTATCTCTGGACCTATCTGGTTCATCGTCTCCGGATCTCGTGCTACCTGTATGGCAATGATCTTTTATCTTAAGTAACCCTTTGGCGGTACTCTCTCCTCGACCTTCATCACTCTATCTCTCTCTAAGTATATCTAGCTCCCTGCTATGTGTCTCTAGCTATGATTCTCCATGTGGAATCTCTTTCTCTCACACAAACACAAAACTTTGTCTCCGGGGTCTCATTTCTCTCAACTATTCCCATGTGGCCCTCGCACCCCTCATTGAGATGTCTTTCGCTCCTTGATATGAGAACCTCGACTCTTCCTCTTCAATATCTCTTTCTCACACAAAACACAAACTCTGTCTCCCGGGTCCATATTTCTCCATTGTTCTCTTTATGTGCTCAAACACCCTCTCTCCCTAGAGATATCTTGCGTTCCCTCATATGTCTCTCTAGCTATCACTCTCGTTGTGAAATATCTTTCTCTCTCGAACACAAAACTCCGTCTCTCTGGATCTCATTTCTCTTTGATATTGTTTGTATGTGACTCACATGCACCCTCTCTATCTCTCTCACACCCACACAAACGCCTTGATCCACTGACTCCTATCTCTAGCACACTAGCTAGCATCTTTATCTTTCTATTTATTGTTTCTCCATCAACCTTTTTCTCGCCCTCACTCTTGATTCCTATCACCCAACTACATTGTTTCTCTCTACATGCAAGTCGTGCCCTCTCACACACATATAACTTCACCCTTTGAACCACCCGCGGTCATCTCCAACACCCAAAAACCGGATGTCCCTCTAGCTAGCATCTCCATCTCTGTTCTATCTTAGTTTCTCCGTCAACATTTCTTTCTGCCAAAGTCTTGCTTCCTATCACCCACACTATATATGTTCCCATACATATGCATTTATAGGTTGATCTCTTTTGCACAATGCGCCTCACCCCCTCTGCTCCCATAGATGCATGCTCCACCCAACTATCTCTTAAAGACAAAAACACATGCTCAATTGTGGGCCTTCTTCCTGCATTCTCACATGCATGCATATTGTCATGATCCGTCTCTCCCATGTTTTGATCTTAGACTTATGTCTTCTTTCTTTTATCTCGATCATTGGCCCCCACCATATACATGTATACCTCTCACAATGCCTTCAAGGTCTCTATGTCTCCATCGTATTAATTACCCTCAATCCTAGCATTCGATTTTCCTCTTGTGCACATTTCCCTTTGGATGGGAAAACACACCACATAACAATCTCCTTCGCTACCCCCCGCGCCTCCCTCTTCCCTTATCCCGAAACCAATAAGACCATCCCTTTGTTTAATTCCCCTACATACCATCGAATATAGTAGTCTTCCTGGTGTCTCTGAAAAACCGTTCTCTCGATGTCGACTCCTCTCACCTGCCCCTTCTCTTCCTCCTAAATTTTCTCTCTGCACCCCATCGTTGGTGGCCTCGCCATACATCCCTCTCTATGATGAAGCCATGCACCTTAAATTACATCCCCACAGGGACCCCGGGACACACACACCACACCCATGCACCCCCCACACACACAAGACTCCATCTCTCTCTCTCTCTCCACACACACACACACAACACACACACACCACCCCCCCACACTAGACTCCATCTCTCTCTCCCCACACACACACACACAAACTAAGACTCCATCTCCTCTCTCTCCCTCTCTCTCTCCTCTCTTTCCCCCACACACACACACACACACCCCCTAAGACTCCATCTCACACACACATGCTCTAGGGAGATTTGTTCCTACCCTTCATCCAACCTTACCCATATGATAAACAATCACCTTTATTTACTTGCATAACATGGACAATTCCACTTTACTTTAGTAGTCACAAACTTATCATCGTACCCTTATAAAAAAAGCAGTTGGCGATGATGGTGTGCCCCATCTTATTCTGAATTATGATCTATATCGGCGGATAGAAAGCAAACTATGATAATTTTACAAAGATACCGCACCTCTCTCCACATCATTATCTCCCAACCTCATTGCTCAGCAATTAAAAAGAATAAGTCTGGAACAATCTAGCATGCATGGTGGCCTGCCTTTGGGCAAATCCATCCCATGCCTCCGCCCATTCCGACCACCGTCCCACCACCTCCCTCCCTCGCCTTATCTCCATCTTTCATTTTTTGATGAATTCTCGAGATACCTTTTCGATAAAATTCTCGAGATATCATTAGTTTTTACATGGGATTACTCCCATGGGTAATCCCGTGTTTTGTAAAAAATGCATATTGATGTTCCGTGCAATGCCAAAATCTTGCGTAATTATATGCCTCCGAGCAGGAAGTGACATTTTTGACACAACCCGTTAACATGGCCCGTAAATCACGGCAGGAAGGGAAAGAGCGGGCTGTGGGTGGTTTTACCACAATTTCTTAGAAACCGGTAATAATTGGTAGTTTTGAAACTACCATTACTACACACAAAGGGTTCAAAACCTATACTCCCTTGCGGTAGCGCTTCCGTGAAAGGGTCACGTCGCTGGAACTCGATTCGCATTAATGCGGCGGGCGGGCGACCTCTCCCGGGCCCGGCTTTGAAGTGGTCGCTAGAAGGCCGCTTCCCTGCCTTTAGCCCGAGTGGCCATAAGGCCCTGTTTGGATCCATGGGTTAGAGTTAGTTTGAGCTAGTTGGGGCTCAAATAGCCCTAAAGTATCCAAGCATGAGGGTTTAAATTGGAGCAAGTTGCCGAACCCCCAAAAAACTATCCCACCAAGAGGTGCTAGCGGAGATAGTTCTCATTGGGACCCTGAAAAATCCTTTTCTCTCTCCATGAAGTGCATTTATTGTCAATCTAACCCTTCACCCAAACACCTCTTTGGCTCTGATTAGTTGGGGTTAGTCATGAGTTATCTAACCTCTAGCTAAGTTAGAGTATCAAGCGGGGCGTATAGGACATGCAAGTTGCTCAAAGCATACATGCAAATTAAGTAAAGGTTTTTTTTTTGAAACGGGCGTGAAAGAATTTTTAGAATGCTCTTGGCATGTGCTAACATGTGATAAACCGACCTCAATAGGCGGTGGGCCGCCCCCACTTTGATAGAGGCGAGGAGGAAAGCGATACATCTTGGATTACTAGAGATAGGTGTCCGGAAGCCAAAAATATGGTGATAGGTGGGTTAGCCATGTACTAGTATGATGTAACTACCTTTGGGCTGCCGTGTTTTACCTTCGTCCCTGGAGATGATTGGTTAATTTTATATTGAATAATATTAAATATTATGAGTGGGCGCTCCCCACGAGGTTCCTTGCTCCTTCTCGGCGTCCAAATCTATGTTCTTCCCTCTATTTTTTCGTGAGCTTTGTTCATCCTTTTGCCAACCTGAGACATCTAGCATCAAAGGGCGTGTTTAAGATCGTTCCATCTATATGAAGAACCGTGGGATTTGGAACTCGAGGCGGACATGTACCCGGGGTGGGCGTCGAACTGAGTAATGTGGATAAGTGAAGTAGAAAGGCACAAATGGTATGAACATCGTGGCATAAGGGTGTGTTTGGTTGCGTTCCGTCTCACATAGTTGTTCCCTCTTCATGCATGCTCAACTCAACACCCCCTTCATGCATGCTCTCTTCATGCATGCTTCTAGTGTATTTGTGCTAAACTAGTGTGGACTCATACCCTCCATACACTCTACCAAACACCCAAAAGTAGGTGAAAGGGAACTCTTGGGGCATTTGTTCTTACTACGTACTACCACTAAATGTTTACGTGCAATGCAGTGATGTTATGTGCGTGCCTAAGTACTCTACTACTACTATATTAGTTGGCACTATTAACTTTTATATTTGTTTAGTGTTGCCCGAGACCTTCCAACTAGGCGTGTCTTTCTCTCAGGTCGCACTTTTATCTTCATACCACTAAGTACTAACTCGTTGGTCTCCGCCAGGTGGAGGCGCTCTACCCGTTGTTTTTTTTCGGGGCTCTACCATGTTCATGTCCTCCTTTGGGCGTGTGGGACATCCGCGATCCGTGTTTGGCACCCTTTGAAAGTTGAAGCTAGCATTCTCGAAATAAAAATAATTATAAATGGCGGTATACTATTTTTTTCGAACCAATCAAGTGATACTATACCCCGGTTTCCTTGCTCCTCGATATCGGAAGAATACTTGTTGCCAACATGTGGGGCGTCGACCATCTGGTCCACCCATGCCGAGAACTCAAGGGAGAGTCACCCGGTTCCGGGCCCGTAGTAACAATGACTAATGAGCCGTCAAATCAAGGCCCCTTCCCACTTTGAAGTTGCTGGAAAGGAACCATCATGATTCTTGAATTCCCTTCTTGAAAAAACTCTGCCGGATCTTGCTAGCCGATTTTACTCCAGAGGCCTCCTTTGTTCATAGGATAGGAATATGAAAATCATAGGAAGTGAGATGACATGCATCTCAATTCCTATAAAAAAGATGCCATTTGATGCAAGGATAGGAATTTTTCCATTTAGTCTAGGCTAATGTCTTTGGTAATTTGCTCTAAAAACGTAGTAACTAGTTCTTGGTACATGCCTACTCGAACAGAACACACACTAACTACTAGTACTACTTTCTCACTTGGCGGACCTCGTTCTCCTTCCGGCTTTGTCGGGACACCCAAACCTTGGGATCTCCTGACCTCCGGGCAGGGTGCGTCTTTTTTTCTTCTTGGCGGGCCTCTCTTTTCTTGAGTGCTTTCACTTTTCCGCTCCCTTGCGGCTTTGGCCGCCTCTTGCTCCCGCCCATTCGGCCTTGGCATCTTCAAATTCCTCCCACATAGTTGTGAGGTTGGGCGGCGATGAACTTCGGCCCGGGGGGATGCCATTCTTCCCTACCATTTTGTGTGCGTTTGGGGCGCGAAACTGGCCTGAGGTCCTCGCCCTTACCGGTTAGTTGCGGGGCGGTGGCATGAGCGGCTTGGTGAGGCTCGGGGTGGAGTGGCGGACAACCATATAGTGCATTGGTTTGTCAAAGCTCAAGAAAGAAACGAACAAATTGGATTCCCCTTAATCTTGGTCATTTATTACTAAGTAAAATGCATTGGCGGTCATCGAACTTGTCTTGATAGCTCCTTTGATCATTTATCGAGATATGGTGATTATCTTATGGCCAGCTAAGCTGTTTTTGTATGGTTGACCATTAAACGTCCGATCTTTGAAATGGTCCCTCTCTCATGAATTAAGCATTCTTTGGACTTACTTCGGTGCAATTGTGTTCAGCGACATGCGGGCGCCCCTTTGGGCCCCAAATCGAACACCCAAATGCATCTGCGTTAATCCGGCACGTCCGCATTCACGCCCAGGAACCTCTCCGGGTTGTCCATCTCGCGGCTCATTGCCATTTCCCGCTATATTAACAGCCCTAGCTCCCAACCAAGCAAAGACCCACACTTATTCTCCTCCGGTCCCTTCCTTCTTCGGCCCACTTCAACCATGGCCTCGTGGCGCTCCGAATCTCTTGGGTTCTTGTCGCGGGGGCGGGGGGAAAGGGTTTTCCCGGCTCAGCTCTCTTGATGTCTTGTCGCGAGGAAGGAAGGGTCCGGGCACCCGGGCCGCCCTCCGCCCGCCCGACCCCGGCCCGGCCCTTTCCCTTGGCGCCCGCAGCGGGAAGAAGTAGTACGGTGAGTCGCCGCCACTCGGTCCGGGAAGGCCACTACTCACTCATTGATGCCAAGCTTGGTGGGGTAAACCGGGGTTAGCGCTTTGGCGGTGGAAATCTTGAACCTTGCTCGGCGGAGGAGGTTATCGAGGCGGATAGGAGGAGGCAAAGGCAATGGCCGGCTTTCTCGGGTTCATGGCGGACTGGTGGTCGCGGCGATCGTTTAGATTAGGTTTTGAGGGTTTAGTTGGTTTTGAAATAAATGAATTTCGTCCGGTTTTGGAAAAGTTTTGAAATGAATGAATTTCATCGGTTAAATTTTTGAAATTTGCTTTGTTTGCCAATTTCGTCCGGTTAGTTCATATAGTTGTCGAAGGTATCGGGCAGCATGGATGGCATCCATCGGTGTCCTCGGACAGATGCGGGTAAATTTGTGGGCGGCGCTGGAGATGCCCTAACTATCATGCTATAATCGCTAAAATCCTCCATTATTTGGCGGGAACAGTTATCCCCGATCAAAATCAGATCCCGGGTGTTTGCCTCCTCCAGCGTAAAGTGTAAACTCTTCTTACATAAAAATGGAGCAAGTGGGCGGCCGACCGTCATATCCTCAACTAGCCCGCCTAACGGCGGAAAGCACCCCCTCGTCATTTTGTTCGGATTTCTATCGATCGATCGCGCGAAAATGTTAAACCCCAAGTTCTAAAGGAAAAGCGGCCACCGACTCGTGCTTAAACCCGATAGTCCGGCTTTGGGCGCTCACCAAAGGGAACGCTTGTCTTGCAATTTCAGCGACATGTGGGACCGTAATTGAATAAACCGTCGATAGCGAAATCTAATGCTTTCGGGGGTGGTGAGAAAAGAAAGGGGGAGGAAGAGATCGCCCCCCAACGGACTCCAAAAATATGGTGATAATGTGAGGTGGGCCATCTGGAGTCGGACCCTTGGGCCGCTCTCACCGGCCCCTCAAGCCCCCGGGCCCGCGCATACAATAGTCCCCTCTTATGTGGAGAGAGAGGCATTGACAAAGTCAAGGAGTAAATGGAACAATAGCTTTCATCAAAAATAAACAATGAATACTCGTTGCTCGTCCTCTTATCGGAAAAATACTTTCATTCCCGACATGTGGGGCGTCGACCATCTGGTCCACCCATGCACAAAATTATCCTGGTCTACCCGGTTTCGCATCCCAACCTTTCCCACCGTAAGTTGTTGGGACAAGGAACCATCATGACTTCGTTGAATTCCGCTTCTTCAAAAAACTTCTTGCCAAATTTCTACCACCCAACGGGCGACCTTGTACCACGTCATATCCAAACCCACTAGGCCAAACTAGCCGCCTAGGTTCTATTTTGGAGCGGGAAGCGTTCTCTTTGCTATGATTTTGTGTTGCGTTCTATCTTTTCCACATGAACCAAATAGGCCTGAATGTATGGACTATTTCGATCGTCGCTAAGCCTACAATTTTAGGAGCTAGGGCTTTTCGATCGACGAGGATAAGTATAAGCGTACCCGAGCTCATCAAAGTTTCTCTTTAGTGTTTTCAAGTACTATAGCTCTACTGCTAGCCTACTAACACCAAGAATCATCAAACAAGCCTTGATATGATAAACAGTTCAAACTTACATCTAAGCATGCCATATATTACATCAAAATGGTGAGGATACATCTTTTCCATAACGGAGAGGGGCGCATGATTCATGTGATTCACTATCAAACAGTAGCAAGATCCGCCCACAAACGGCACTAGCCTAAGATGGTTTGATAACGCATCACGGTAATTAAACAAAGGGGAATGCAAACTACCCGAAGGATTAAGCGGACCAACTATTTCTTGTCCGATCTCTCGGGCAAACCCAAACGGACACGGCATGGGAATCGATTTAGGCGATTCCACGGGGCACCGACATCGGAATCGATCTCGGGCGATGTCCACGGGATGGACAGCGGCCGGAACGATCTCGGCGATGCCAAAGGGCCGACCCCCGGAATCATCAAGGACAACCACGGCTTTGCCAACCTCTAAACATTGCAAATAATCAAAAAGCAAGCACATTGCAAATAATCAAAAACCACAACTATGGTAATAAGCCATTATTTTTTACCTTGTGCAGCTCACGGGGATCTCATCCCTCGAGGCCATCTCCTCGTCCTCGATGGGGCCATCACCTTGCCAGGGAATCTGCTTCTCAAAGGCTATCTCCTCAAACTCGGTCTTGAGCCTCACATATGGCAATCGGTTCTGGGGTAGGCCGGTGGGGCCCTTCTTTCTTCAACTTTCTTTGAATTCATCATAGCGTCCTCAACTCTTTGGCGGTGCTTGTTTCTTGGGTTCTTCGTCTCCATGGGTTGGGCCAACATGGTCAACTCGTTGGTGGTGCTCGCTTCAAGGATCTTGTCTCCGATGGGTTGTCCTTGGCAACTCTTTGCCTAGTGCTCAGGATCCATCAATGAACCGACAAACAAAAAGCAATCGAAAGGAAACCACAATGCAATGAAACGGGAAAAAATAGGATGTGAGAATGGTGTTGCAAAAAAAAGATTATTGGAATGAAAATATAGGCATCGATTGCCCACCTTTCCCGTCGATGAGAAAAAAATGGAGAAGTGGTAGCCGGGTGAGTTTTCTTCAAGAAAGGAAGAAAGGGCTTGGCAGGCGTTCAATGAAATGATGGTTGCCGTCTCCAACAGCCACCTTACCTTCTTTGGTGGGTTGGGTTTTGTGATATAAGGTCATGGGCCACAGGGGTGACAATTGAGTCTATTGTGCACCTCGCTTGATTTGGTGGATGGCATGGGGCGGATGCTTTGAAATTATTGCTTTGTCTCCTTAGTATTTGGATCCAAGCATGGATGGGGCTAACAATTTTCCCTACTTTTAGTTGAGACAAAAGCGTATCAAAGCACTCTGGGTGGTCATAGTGGGAATTTAGACTAGTGTCATGCATATGACATAGTGTGATTACTACCTCCATAGTCAAAAAGTAACATGTAGTAGCATCATGGTTTGCTTATTTCTCTAGACTTTTTGCCTGGAAAGCTTGTTATAGTAACATTTATTTACCACAAGCACCTCTTTCCTCATTAAATACTTTCCAAAGAAAAATTGTCTTGGGATGTGTTAAGTTACTATAAGTTACTCCCCTTGGCTAGCCTCAATATTGTCCCTTGACCAAAGGCGGAGAGGAAAATAGAGAACTCGTAATTAATGCATGAGTTTAATTAGGGTAGTTTTGTAAAGTGAATACATTCCTCCAATGAAAAATGCCTTGGTTCAAATTTGAGATTTGAGCCCTATAAACCCGAAGGGAGGGGCTGCACCTGTAGTCTAGTCACTTGTTTTTTGGGAAGTCTAGTCACTTGTTGAAATCTCTAGAAGGCAAATACTCCTTTCCGGTTTCGGTCTATACTACTCCCTCCGTCTAGGTGTGAAAAAACCAAATAGTCCCAAAACACTTAGGCGGGTGCATTAACTTCTACCTTGTTTCTTGTTTCTTGACATACGTATCAACCAATAAGAGATGAGAGGTGTGCATGCTTTTGACTTGCAATGGCTAGTTCATTGCATGGAATGCTATTAATTACAAATAAACATTGGTGACCCCGGGGGAAAGCGGTGCTAAGGGTGGACCTATCCGGAATGAGTATCAACCAATGGATAATGGAGTTTAATTGTTAAACAATAGCAATTTTGTCTCATGAAACGCTGTACTCAAGGAACCGCCAAGCGTTAACCCCGTTCGGTTTGCCTTGGCTCTGCCTCTTGAGGGCGAACAATGATGTTACTCCTACTTCTGATGTCGAATCCTTTGCTGCATTCCTCCACCTCGTGCGGGAGGGATGGTGTAGCTTCTACCTTTGCCCTTTTGCGCCTGCGTGGGCCCAAGGTTGGCCCACTCATCCCAAAGCGTGGTTAAACCCACTCATCGCGAGGGCGTCGTATTTCCATGATTGAGAACACAAACGCATTCGTAAAATCATTTAACATTTCAAATGGGCTCTTATTGGTAGACATATTCTTACCCTCCTTCCAAAATATAAGTCTTTTAGAATTTCACTAGATTTACATTCAAATGGTGCTAATCTAAAAATGTCTTTAAAATTTTGTGTTTGTATGGAATCCTAAAGACTTACATTTAAAGGAGGAGTCACTTGTTGCAATCTCTAAAAGACTTATATTTGGAAGCGGAGGGTAAAGCATGCATGCATGCCGTGACTTTCCTTTTGATACTTGCATGTGTTGATTTGATGCACCTTGCCAAATTTTGACTATAAATTTAACTAACCAAATTTTCATGCATGTCACAAAAATCAGGGCTGTTTGGATTGTGACTATGTTTGTCTTATGTTGCCACATTATTTTTCCCACACTTCCCTTGCCTAACCTGAGTTGCTCAAATTGTTAGACACACTTTGGCTTGCCTAAGGAATCTTGCCACAATTTTGTGTCTATGACATGTGGGGTTCACTTTAATAAAAAATTCTTGTCTTAGGTGTGGCTAATAAAAAACTTATATTTAGGAGCGGAGGGGTAGAAAATATAAATAATAATGCATGTTAGGGAACCCGTTTCCGCTAATTTTACCTGGGCTTGTTCACAATTTTTGAGGGGTGGTTGTTCATTTAATGGAGGGACTTGTAGTACCGGACTTGAGCGATACAAAGTGCGACCGGCACACCTAACACCACTTGGAACAAGCGGGTAGCTATCTCAAAAACAATCAACAACTAAAAAAGCGACGGCATGTAGTAGTACACAATTTTAAGCGATTGTTTTGATGGAGTGAAAAAAAACTACCCCACTACTTTATATAGGCGGACCTCGGCTTGCTTGCTAGGGCTGCTCTATTCACACTCTCATCCTCTCGGATCTAAACAAGATGGGGTAGCCTGTCTTTCTCCTTCAAAAAAAACGGCTTTCTATCCTCACCGCTGGTTCAGATCGGCGTATCCCCCTCCGCGGTGAAGGGAGGAGGGGCTTTAGGCCGTCGTCGACAGCGGGAGGAGACCTCCGGCCGCCCTTATCTCGGCGGCGCCGGGGGGAGGTCCTCCGATCCCTTCTCGTTGCCTGGGCGGATCCGGCCTCCCGCCCACCTATCCACATCCGGACCTTCAGGTATATCTTCGTTCAAACCGCCTTAGCTCTACTTCCCCCTTTCGTTGCTGCATGTGCATCATTTTCTACCCTCGCCCCTCTCGTCGGATGGTCCAACGTCACCTATTTTTTCTTCTATTGTTAAGGAAAGTACTTCATGGGTGAATCTTGTACTCCCTCCGGAAAATACTTGTCATTGAAATAAAGTGGGGGTGGGGGAATTTAGTATGTACATCGGACTTGGTACAAACAGGAAGGAAAGGGATGAAAGTATCAATTTCATCAACGGTCTCTTGTGAAAAAGGAAAAGGGGTAAGCGCAATGGTATGACCAGGACTAGATTTGCTATCCACACATAGGAGTAGGTGGCTAGAGTGAACAAAAATGGGACCAACGATATGTTTCTTGGATGTTTGTTTTCGGGGCAACAAACTATGAATCACCACTTTATGCCCTGTTTACTACATGGTCTGTCTTCTGGTACCTTGTCCCATGCCCTTATACCAAATATTTAGGCTCTGGAATAAAGGGGCAAAAACATAGTCTTGATGAAAATAGAGGAATAGGAAAAATGTGGTATAAAACTATGGAACAGCAAGGAGGAAACTCTCAAGAGAATGTGTTGGATGGACTCGAAATGTACAATTTGTTTTTTAGAGTAGCATGGGCGTTATGAGATGCTATTTGTTTATTGCTGCCGGTGACTACTCTTGTCCTCACCTCACTACCAACATAGGTTGATTTTTTATTCCGGCAAACCAACAACCTGTCTAACCATGGCGGGCGCGCCTCGGGCTTCGCCCAAAAAATGAAGCGGTGGATGTTTCTAATCCGATGGAATCGTACTACGGACCACTTTCCTTGAAACACTATTCACCTTTCCCGTGTTCGAGCGGTTGGAAGGAAAGAATCGTGGTTGTGTTCTCTGAAAATCCTGCCCAAACACTGAACAGAGCCTTAGTTGTTCTTAATATAATGTCCTGGTAAAAATGAAATGCCCTTTTTTTACTGTAATTGTTTGAGACTCGACAAGTTTAGCCAAATGTTTTTCCTGTAATTGTTTGAGACTCTTTTTCCTGTGCCTTTTTTGCAAAAGGGATATCAATTCACGTTTTGTTGTGACCTTTTGGTGCCTTGCACAAAACTCTTCTTAAAAAGTGACTTTTGTCTTTTTTAAGCTGGAATGTCAGATACAGTTGGTTCATTTTGGTGGAACTGCACAAAGGGAGATCGTGTTCCAATCCTCATCATCCATATTGGCGCCATAACCTTCCTTTAGGTAAGAATGATATTTAATGCGTGTTCATCTCTATTTTCCGATTGCCATGAGAAAATAATGTTGTTTTTACTAGTAACTTGCTCCCTCCAAAACCAATTCTGAATTAGAAGGCCAATCATGTACTTGGTTTCCCCGGTGAGGGAAAAAGAAACATAGCATGAAGAGGAAGAAGAAGAAGAATAAACAGTGCCAAGGCGATCTTCTTTGAAGCGGAGGCCTCGTCGAGGCTATTCAAGGGCTCCAAACGACTACCTTACATGTGGGGATCCTCCGGGAGCCCTTATCTTTCTCCTTAATTAATTAGGAGACTTAAGTACCACTAATTTATTCTGCCTAATTTTCTGTTGGAGTTAAACAAATCTTTAGTAGGACCCTATGTTGAATCATATGCGTGTGAATGTTTGTCTATGGAGGTGAATCATGTGGTGGAGCAGGGAGGGAATATTATTAGTGTCATGACATAATAGTGCTATTGTTTTGCATGTCAATTTATTGCCATTGGTTCAATGAGGCAATGTTTTGCGTATTGTCCATCATGAATTTGATGCTCTGTTTGAGTAATATGCTAATGTCTTCCTATCCTTTCTCACTAAGCTAATGAAGGTTTCACCTTGTTCCTACTTGTGCAAACAGGGATCATGTTTGCCAATCATACATTTTAGTGGAACTACACAAGACAATACAATGAGCGTATCCCATTGCTTTCTCTTTGGAAGTTCTTGATAATCTTCGATATAATCTCACTTTTAAACAAAGTGATTTCAACCA
>JAHIAM010013230.1:0-10473 GCA_021605205.1 Aegilops longissima
TTTGGGCCTTCATTTTAAGAAAACAAATGTATCAATTTACAGCATCATATTCTCGAAATTGAATCATTACCAAAAAAGCAAAGCGATAATTTAATTGGCGTCGGAGCTCTGTAATTGGTCCTATATGGCATGGTGGCTGTGGGTTAACAATGGTATTGATGTCCTCATCAATATATGGTGGTTTATATGGGCGGTGGTGGTATATGGTGCGGTGGCGGCGTAACAACTTATGACCGAACTAAACTTAAAAGACTAGACTCTAAGACCAGCAACTGCGGTCCAAAATTCAACAAAGCAAAAACCCAAAAGATTATCAAACTCAGTTGGTTGAATGATGAACTACCCCTAATTTTTTTTTTTTTTTTTTTCCGGACCTCCGGGGCTAGGAAACGAATCGAATTTATATGGATCTAAAAAAACCTAATATGAAAGAACCGGTTGGTGGTGGATATTGATGGTGGTATATGGCGGGTGGTGGTATATGGTAGCGGTGGTGGTATATGGATACCGATTGGTGGTGGTATTATCTTGGTTGGTATATGAAACGGTTAGGCGGTGGTGGATAAGCAATGGTTAGATGGCAAAGGCGATGATGATGGGTGCGGCGTGACAACTTATGAGAACTCGAAACTCTAAAGACTAGAATCTAAGAAGCAACTTACCGCGATGCAACCAAATTCAACAAAGCAAAAACCCTAAAAAGATTATAAAGGCTGTTGGTTGGATATGATGAACTAACCCTAATTTTTTTGTGGCTTTTTTTGGACTTTAGATGAAAACGGAACTCGATCTAATCTCGAAAAACTATAAATCTCCGAGCAACCTGAAAATCTGATACCCTTGATAAGGCAAGGTGTCCGATGTTTCGATGAGATGGTGGCTATCATTTGGTGGGTGCCTTGGACCCGACTCTCGTCGAGGCGTCGGCTTATGCTAAACCAACCCAGGGTTATTGCCCCGGGCCGATCAACCGACCCGAGGCCTGTTCCTGGACAAGCGAAGAACAAGCAAGCTAAGATTGCAATCTGATATTGGAATATAAAGAAAACTTTATTAATGAAGGTGGGGTTCGGGCGCCTTGGTCTTGTTGAACACAAGAAATGGCGAAGTTGCGCTATGGGAACTTTTGTCTAAACAAAACCCTAAGTCTAGCGGTGCCCTAAGGGCTGTTATATGGAGGAAGGGGAATTTCGTGGCCCTTGAGGAGGGTCAAAACCAACCCTAACTCTTGTTTCCCCACATTGGACTCTAAAAACAGCCTAAACTTGTATTTAAATTACAAGGCCTGGCCCACTAATAAGGTGAAGCGCACCTAGAATAGCCTCGGGATGACATTTATGAGTAGCATCTTGTATATTTGTCAAGGCTTCATGCACCCTTATTGGCTTAAATCCAAAATCATCACTTTAACTCCGTTCTTGTTCCCCTTGCATGGTATCTCCATGCTTTTCTTGCTCAATTCGTCCTTCTCCAATGGGCCTTCATTTGTAACAAAACAAATGTATCCAATTTAAAGGGCATCATATTCTCGAACATTAGAATCTTACCGAAACAAAATACATTTTAATTGGCGTCTTGGCTCTAGTAATTGGTCCAATATATGTGATGGGGCTTGGGTGTAACAATGGTTTGATGTCTCATCACATCCATGTTGTGCGTCTTGGAAAAGTGGTAGAATGTCAATGGTGACCGGTTGAAACCGTAACGACCTCGAAGGGGGACTTGGGTAGTCAAATGTCTTGCAGTTGTAGGCGTGCTTTGGCGATGGGAGCATCTTCCCCTCCGTGTTCTTCTTGATCAAGACCACAGTAATGGAGTGTGCGGTAAGTCACCTCCGTTTGGCCGCGGTTTGAGGATGGTATCTTGAGAACAAGAGCAATTCGAGCTTGGCATAGGGTTTCAAAAGTAATCAAGAACTTGGCGTCATGATCGGAGCGATTGTCTTTGGTACACCATGGAGCGTTTCCCTACAAAGAGATGTGCAACATGTGAAGCCTTCTATCTTGTTTAAAGGAATAAAGTCCATCTTAGAAAATCTATCCACAACAACAAACCACGGAATCCTTTCCATTTTTGAGTCCTAAGCAAACCAATAAAAATCCAACTAATGTCTTCCCATGGTTGATAAGGAATAGGAAGGGCATTAAAGACCATGAGATTGAGCAGACTTTTTTGCGACATTAACATTGGTGGCGTGAGGCGTCGGGAACATCTTGGGCCAAAAAGTAGTTGTTGGAAGTGGGAATGTCTTGCATCCAAAGTGTCCCATGGGTTACCTCCATGACCTCTTCAAAGAAGAAGGAAGACTAGAATGCATGGTTTGTTAGCTCTCAAAGATAACATCCTTGATGTAATATTTTAAGTATGTAAACCTTACTAAGGAATAGCAAAAGATGGATCATGCTCTACAAGTCTTTTATTGCTCAAAACCAAAACATTCAACTCAAGTTGAGTAACAAGAATCATGGGGGGCGCCGGCAACGATGGGACATCAATACCATTGTTACCCCGCCCTTTGCTATACATCTTGGACCAATTACTGAGCTCGCGCCGCCTTGATTAGGTACTTTGTTTCTTGGTTGATTCCAATGTTCTGAGAATATGTGCTGCCTAAATTGGATAATTTGTTTTGCTTACAAATGAAGGGTCCATGGACAAGAAAGATGAATTGGAGCAAGTTCAAGCTGGAATGTTGGCATGCAAGAGAACAAACGGAGTTACAAGTGATGATTCGGACTTTGAACCCCTTAGTGCATGGGCCTTGGACGAAATATACAAGATGCCACTTCATAATATTCATCCATAGGCTATTCTAGGTCTGCGTCACCTTAATTGGAGGCCCATGTAATTTCAAAATACAAGTATAGGCTTTTTAAGTCCGTATTGTGGGAAACGAGTTAGGGTTGATTTGGACCCCTCACCAACAAAATTCCCCCTCTTCCTCCATATATACAGCCCTTAGGGCACCGTTTAGACCTTAGGTTTTGTTTAATTAAAGTTGCCATAGCTGCAACCGTGTGCCGTTTGTGTTCAAGCGACGACAAAGCGTCTGAACCCCACCTTGATCAATAAAGCTTTCATCTTATATTGCAATATCCAGATTGCAATCTCGTTTCTTGCTTGTTCTTCGTTTGCTGGGAAACAGGCCCTGTGGTCGAGTTGATCGTGCTCGGCGTGTCAATAACCCTCGGAAGTTGGTTTAGCGATTGCTAAGTATGACGTCTCGCGTTAGTCGGATCGTCAAATTCGACTCCCACAGAAGCGATAGCCACCATCTCATCGAAACATGGGACACCTTTGCCTCTATCAAGTGGTATCAGTTTTCAGGTTGCTCGGTGAGATTTTGAGTTTTCGTAGTTTAGATCAGTCTGTTCATTACCTAAAGTCCACGAAAAAGCCAAAAAAATTAGGGTTAGTTCATCATATCCAAGACCAATCGAGCCTTTTAATCTTTTGGGTTTTGCTTTGTTGAATTTGCGGTTGCATCGTCGTGTCAAGTTGCTGGTCTTAGAGTCTAGTCTTTTAGAGTTTGAGTTACGGTCATAAGTTGTCACGCCCGCCGCGCATCATCATATCCTTATACCACCAATCCGTCAAATACCACCACAATCCGTATCCATACCACCACCGCTACCATATACCACCACCGTGCCATATACCACCACCATATCCACCAACAATCAGGGTTCCTTGCAATAGGTTGTTTTTGAGATCCATCTATTTCGATTCGTGTTTTCTTGCGGATGGGTTTGGAAAAAAAAAAAAATTAGTCTTTTGCGGTCCCCACCCTCCGTTTAGGCCCATTTTCAACGCACTTGTCGAAAAAATTTCGGCTATCCTATTTTAGGTGTTTCTAAGCGTATTGAGGCGATCGCCATTATAGAAAGTTTTTTGACCCGTTTCCAGTTTTGGGTCAAGGCGTTCGAAAAAAAAAATTGGTCAAAAAATTTCGTATCTCAGTTTGACACAGGAAGAGTTTTGAGACACTACGCCATTATAGTGATTTTTCGCAAAAAAAAAGCGGCGCAAAAAAAAGCAGCATAAAAAAAAAAAAAATATATTCCAGTGTGCTTTCCGTTGTTTCCGTGCAGCGCCGTGATTTTGTTAGTGTTCTAGGCTCGCGTCTCTAGCACGGTCTAGCCTAGGACCCGCCACAGTCACCGTTGAGCGTTTATTCAACTTTGCATCTCTGAATTGATTATTCTTGACCCTTTTGCTACCATATTATAAGCCTTCCCAGCTCCACATACATCTACATCGCGTTTGACTCTCGTGTCGCTCTATCAAGCTTTGAGAGTTTGACTACATCGGTTGCGATCACTTCTTTGCTGGGTAGAACTGGTAAAATTTGAGATTTGCTTGTGGTTTGTATCACCACACCACCACCACCACCTAGTAGTCGTGAATCATATTCTTGTGTGTTTCTACTTGCTAACCATGGCGGGATCACAAGCCGGCGTGATGGCCAGGAGAACATGACAAACTACATGATAAGTTTCAACAAATGATGAGTGGGCGGGTGGAAGATGTGCTAAATAGATTTGAAGAGGCCATGGAGAAGATAGATGGGAAGGCGTTGAAACAAAGCTCGATAACAAGTTTAATGAATTGCTCATGCGTCTACCACCACCACCACCGGCTGCACCTAACGCACCTCTACTACAACAACAGGACTACCTCCATGTGAAACAGCCCTCCTTGCCGTGTCCCTCTTGACTGGCTCTTTGGTCTTCTTGTTGATATACCATGGCTCCTGCTGCTGCGGTGGGGAGGATGATTATGTGAGAGATACGAGGATGAGGTTGATCAACATCAGAACTACGTGCAACCACCAGCACCACAACCACAGGTCGTCCACATGCAAATAATGGCAATGTTGGGCTCCCCTTGATGCGAGATCATGACCATCTCCCTAAACTGAAATTGAATATTCCACCATTTGAGGGTAGATATGTTCTGATATATATCTTACTTGGGAGTTAGAAACTGAACAACGATTTACATGTTTACAATATCACGAGGAGGCGTGTTCCTGTGCTGTTTGTGCTTTCACTAGCTTTGCATGTGTTTGGTGGTCGAACATTGTAGATTATATCCTGTTCCAGCTACTTGGGCTGCTTTGAAAACTGCTATCGTACTCGTTGGGTTCCACCATATTATCAGCGTGAATTACTTCAAAATTGCAGCGCTTAAGACAAGGAAAAAATTCGGTGAAGAATATTATCAGGAATTACAATGGCTTGATTAGATGTGGTATTGTTGAGGAGAATGAAGCTATGCTTGCAGCGTTTTGGGTGGATTAAATAGAGATTCAGACCATTCTAGACTACAAGTTATAATAATATCACTCGATTATTCCATCTTGCTTGTAAAGCTGAGCAGTCTGGGATCGGCAGGCGTTGGCGCGAACTAACTTTCAGGTCGACCTTCATCATGGACACCACGTGCATCATCTACTTCCACATGTTCTACTGGCACCTCCGTGGCTGCCACCTCAACCGTGATACAAAGCAGGCACAACCACCACTATCCGCCAAGAGCACACTGCGGGCCTACAGAGCTCTTCTTCTTCCATGGCGTCAGCAGGCACACAGTGATATTATTTGTAAATCGTTGTAAGGAAGAGGACATTTCTTGAGAAGAATGCCAATCTCAGCGTGTGATGATTGCTCACGAGGATGGTGGGTATGAGTCCGCTAGTGACTATGATGAAGAGACTTTGGCTCTTATTACACATGAAGAACACGGTGGAGATGATTACGATCATGAGCGCAATACATGGCTCTTGAAGATCTTTGGCAGGTATGAATGTTTAGTTGCTCAACGTGTTTTGAGTGTCAGGTTACACATGAGAGCAAAATCAGAGCATAACTTGTTCCATACAAAGGGAGTTGTGAAGGAGCGTTCTATTAGCGTCATCATAGATGGAGGGCTGCAACAACTTGGCTAGCATGGATATGGTGGAAGCTTTCTCTCACCACAAGACCACATCCACATCCTTACTACATCCAATGGTTCAACAACAGCGGCAAGGTTAAGGTAACACGTCTTTGTTGGTATTTTAGTATCTCTACATATGCTGATTATGTTGATTGTGATGTGGTACCTATACAGCATGTTCCTTATTACTTGGTAGACCATGGCAATTTGATAAAAATTCTGTACACCATGGTAGAAACAATCAGTATACTCTTGTTCACAGGATAAAATATTACTTTGCTTCCTATGACTCCGATTCCATTTTGAAATGATATTAATAGAGCTAATAAAGCAAAACAGGAGAAAAATAAGAGTGAAAATCAGATTGTGGCAAAAGAATTTGAGCAACAAATGAAGCCTAATAATAAACCATCTAATGTTGCTTCGAAATTAAACTGAAAAGTGCATGTTTATTTGCCACCAAATCTGATATTGATGAGCTAGATTCTAGCAAATCTGTTTGCTATGCTTTTGTGTGCAAGGCATTATTTTCATTAGGCGTGCCTTCCTCTTTGCCCCTGCTGTCACTAACATTTTAGGGAGTTCGGCGTCTTCCCACAAGGCGTGCCGGATTACCACCTATTAGAGGTTGAGCATCAAATTGACTTAATTCCGGTGCATCGCACTAACCGCGCACCATCGTACCAATCGAGGAGGCGAAGGAGATTATCGTCAAGTACAGAGCTGCTCGACAAAAGGTTATATCTGCGAATCTCTTAGTCCTTGTGCTGTTCCTATTATACTAGTGCCTAAAAGGATGGTAATCGGCGTATGTGTGTTGATTGTAGAGGCATTAATAATATTACTATTAGTTATCGTCATCCTATTCCTAGGCTAGATGATATGCTTGATGAATTAGTGGCTCTACAATATTCTCCAAAGTTGATTTGCGTAGTGGATACCATCAAATTCGTATGAAATTGGGAGATGAATGGAAAACAGCATTTAAAACTAAGTTTGGATTATATGAGGTGGTTAGTCATGCCTTTGGGTTAACTAATGCACCTAGTACTTTCATGAGATTAATGAGCGAAGTTTCGTGCTTTCATTGGACGATTTGTGGTAGTTTACTTTGATGATATACTGATTTATAGCAAATCTTTGGAAGAACATTTGGAACATTCGTGCTGTTTTTAATGCTCTCGTGATGCCGTTTGTTTGGTAACCTTGGAAGTGCACCTTTTGCACCGACCGAGTATCTTTCTTGGCTATGTTGTTACTCACAGAAATTGAAGTTGATAAAGCCAAGATTGAAGCTATTGAGAGTTGGCACAGGCCAAAGCGGTCACACAAGTGAGGAGTTTTCTTGGACTCGCTGGTTTCTATAGGCGTTTTGTGAGAGACTTTAGCACCATTGCTGCACCTCTCAATGAGCTTACAAAGAAGGATGTGCCTTTTGTTTGGGGTACACAGGGAAGAAGCCTTCACGTATTATTGAAGATAAGTTGACACATGCTCCTTTACTCCAACTTCGACTTTAATAAGACTTTTGAGCTTGAATGTGATGCTAGTGGAATTGGATTAGGAGGTGTGTTATTACAAGATGGCAAACCTGTTGCATACTTTTCTGAAAAATTGAGTGGGCCTAGTCTGAACTATTCTACTTATGACAAAAGAATTATATGCTCTTGTTAGGACTTTAGAGACATGGCAACATTATTTATGGCCCAAAAATTTGTTATACATTCGATCATGAATCTTTGAAACATATTAAAAGTCAAGCTAAACTGAATCGTGACATGCTAAATGGGTTGAATTCATTGAGACTTTCCTTATGTCATTAAACACAAGAAGGGTAAAGAAAATGTTATTCTTGATGCTTTGTCTCGTCGCTATACTATGCTTTCACAACTTGACTTCAAAATATTTGGTTTGGAGACCATCAAAGATCAATATGTGCATGATGCTGATTTTAAAGATGTAATGCAGAATTGTAAAGAAGGAAGAACATGGAACAAGTTAGTTATTAATGATGGTTTGTGTTCGTGCTAACAAGCTATGCATTCCTTTAGCTCTGTTAGTCTTTTGTTGTTGCGGGGCGCATGGAGGAGGATTAATGGGACACTTTGGCGTCGAAGGCGGAGGATATACTTGCTACACATTTCTTTTGGCCAAAGATGAGGCCGGATGTTGAGCGTTTGTTGCTCGCTGCACTACATGTCAAAAAGCTAAGTCACGACTCAATCCTCATGGTTTATATATGCCTTTGCACATGCCTAGTGTTCCTTGGGAGGATATATCTATGGACTTTGTTTTAGGTTTACCTCGAACAAAGAAGGGAGGATAGCATATTTGTTGTCGTGGATAGATTCTGAAAATGGCACACTTTATACCATGTCATAAAAGCGATGATCTTTAATGTTGCTGATTTGTTGAAATTATTTGCTTGCATGGTGTGCCAAATACTATTGTTTCAGATCGTGATACTAAATTTCTTAGCCACTTTTGGAGATGTTTATGGGCTAAGTTGGGGACTAAACTGCTTTTTAGTACTACTTGTCCCCCAAATGATGGACAAACTGAAGTAGTCAATAGAACATTGTCTACTATGCTTAGGGCTGTTTTGAAGAATAATAAGAAAATGTGGGAAGAATGCTTGCCTCATATTGAATTTGCTTATAATCGTTCATTGCATTCTACTACTAAGATGTGCCCTTTTGAATTGTGTATGGCTTCCTACCTCGTGCACCTATTGATTTGTTGCCTCTTCCATCTTGGAGAAGGTTAATTTTGATGCTAAAAACGTGCTGAATTGATTTTAAAAATGCATGAGTTAACTAAGGAAAACATTGAGTATGAATGCTAAATATAAACTTCTTTGGAGATAAGGGTAGAAAACATGTTGTCTTTGCACAGGAGATCTTGTTTGGTTACATTTGCGTGGATAGGTTTCCTAATTTGCAAAATCAAAGCTAATACCACGTCTTGATGGTCCATTTAAGGTGTTAGAGAAAATAAATGATAATGCATATAAACTTGAGCTGCCTGCAGATTTTGGGGTTAGTCCCACTTTTAACATTGCAGATTTGAAGCCTTATTTGGGTGAGGAAGATGAGCTTCCGTGGGGCGACTTCATTTCAAGAAGGGGAGGATGATGAGGACATCAATACCATTGTTACCCACCCCCTATTGCTATACATACTGGACCAATTACTATTCGCTTGCGCCAATTGAATTATCGGTACTTTCGTTTCTTGGTAATGATTCTAATGTTCATGAGAATATGATGCTGCCTAAATTGGATACATTTGTTTTGCTTACAAATGAAGGGCCTACCATGGACAGAAAGATGAACATTGGAGCAAGTTCAAGCATGGAGATGTTGGCATGTAAAGAGAACAAACGGAGTTACAAGTGATGATTCAGGACTTTGAAGCCACCTAATGAGTGCATGAGGCCTTGGACGAAATATAAAGATGCCACTTCATAATACGTCCATAGGCTATTCTAGGTGCTGCGTCACCTTATTAGGCCAGGCCATGTAATTTCGAAATACTTAAGTATAGGCTGTTTTTAGAGTCATGTGTGTGGGGAAACAAGAGTTAGGGTTGATTTGGACCCCTCACCAAGGGCCCGAAATTCCCCCTCTTCCTCCATATATACAGCCCTTAGGGCACCGTTTAGACCTTGGGTTTGTTTAGATTAAAAGTTAGCCATAGCTGCAACTTGCGTGCCGTTTGTGTTCAACGACCGGACAAAGCGTCCGAACCCCACCTTGATCAATAAAGCTTTCATCTTATATTACGCAATATCCAGTTGCAATCTCAGTTTCTTGCTTGTTCTTCGTTTGCTCGCGAGAAACATGCCCTCGTGGTCAGTTGATCGTGCTCGGCGTGGTCAATAACCTCGGAAGTTGGTTTAGCGATTGCTAAGGCGTCCCTCATGCGTTAAGTCGGATCGTCAAGTCGACTCCACGAAGCGATAGCCACCATCTCATCGAAACAGGACACCTCCTCTATCAGTACTTGATCACATAAGGAAAAGATTCAATAAATTCACTCCAATTTGCATGGCGGCTTGTTCAATTTGGTTTGACCTTTGAGGTACTTAAGCGTTTCATGATCGGTATGGATGAAACTCATGAGGTCTAGGTAATGTTCCCAAACATGTAGCACACTTTTTAAAGCTACAATTCTTTGTCATAGATGGGATAATTAAGTTGAGCACCGGAGGTTTCACTAAAATAAGCAATGGCTGTTTTTCTTGAATCAAAACTACGCCAATTCGGTACCACCATCACAATAAACCTCAAAGTTTTGTCAAAATTAAAAGCAAGAATCGGAGCATGAGTAAGCAAAGACTTGAGCTCATCAAAAGCGGTTGATTGCAAGTTCCGCAAACAAAGGAGTATTCTTCCTACTCAAAGGCATGCAAGGGCCGACAATGTGCTAAATCTTTCACAATGACGATAAAACCCACATAAGACAAGAAAACTTAGCACTTGTTGCAAATTGGTGGAGTTGGGGCCAAGTTTTAATTGCTTCAATTTTAGAT
>JAHIAM010013234.1:0-19962 GCA_021605205.1 Aegilops longissima
ACACCTTGTAACACAGTGCAAGAACTCTTTCTTTGACTGCTCCATTTTGAACTACTTCAAAATCTTGTCAAGGTATGTATTCATTGAAAAACTTATCAAGCCGCCTTGATCTATCTCTAGATCTTGATGCTCAATATGTAAGTAGTTTCACCGAGGTCCTTTTTGAAAAACTCCTTTCAAATACTCCTTTATGCTTTGCGAATAATTCTACATTATTTCCGATCAACAATATGTCATTCACATATACTTATCGAAATGTTGTAGTGCTCCCACTCACTTTCTTGTAAATACATGCTTCTCCAAAAGTCTCAGATAAAACCATATGCTTTGATCACACTATCAAAGCGCTTATTCCAACTCCGAGATGCTTGCACCAGTCCATAGATGGATCGCTGGAGCTTGCACATTTTGTTAGCACCTTTAGGATTGACAAAACCTTCTCGTTGCATCATATACAACTCTTCTTTAATAAATCCATTAAAGAATGTAGTTTTGACATCCATTTGCCGATTTCATAAAATGTGGCAATTGCTAACATGATTCGGACAGACTTTTAAGCATCGATACAAGTGAGAAAATCTCATTGTATTCAACATCTTGAACTTTGTCTAAAACCCTTTTCGACAAGTCTAGCTTTGTAGATAGTAACACTACTATCGTGTCCATCTTCCTCTTGAAGATCCATTTATTTAACATGGCTTGTCGATCATCGAGCAAGTCAATCAAAGTCCATACTTTGTTCTCATACATGGATCTTATCTCAGATTTCATGGCCTCAAGCCATTTCATGAATCGGGCTCATCATCGCTTCCTCATAGTTCGAGGTTCATCATGGTCTAGTAACATGACTTCCGAACATGATTACCGTACCACTCAGTGCGGATCTTACTCGAAGACCCACGAGGTTTGGTAGCAACTTGATCTGAAGTTTCATGATCATCATCATTAACTTCCTCACTAATTGGTGTAAGAATCACCGAACTGATTTCGTGATGAACTACTTTCCAATAAGGGAGAAGGTACAATTACCTCATCAAGTTCTACTTTCCTCCCACTCACTTCTTTCGAGAGAAACTTCTTCTCTAGAAAGGATCCATCTTAGCAACGAAAAACTTGCCTTCGGATCTGTGATAGGAGGTGTACCCAACATTTTCTTTTGGGTATTCTATGAAGACGCACTTCTCCGATTTGGGTTCGAGCTTATCAGGTGAAAACTTTTTCACATAAGCATCACAATTCCAAACTTTAAGAAACGACAGCTTAGGTTTATCGTTAAACCATAGTTCATACGGTGTCATCTCAACGGATTTAGATGGTGCCCTATTAAACGTGAATGCAGCTGTCTCTAATGCATAACCCCAAAACGATATTGGTAAATCGGTAAGAGACATCATTGATCGCACCATATCAAAATAAAGTACGGTTACGACGCTCGACACACCATAACGTTGTGGTGTTCTGTGGCGTGAGCCGTGAAACTTTTCCACTTTGTTTTAATTGAAGACCAAACTCAGAACTCAAATATTCATCTCCACGATCAGATCGCAAAAACTTTATTTTCTTGTTACGATGATTTTCCACTTCACTCTGAAATTCTTTGAACTTTTCAACTATTTCAGACTTATGTTTCATCAAGAAGATATACCATATCTGCTCAAATCATCTGTGAAGGTCTGAAAATAATGATACTTGCCACGAGCATCAACACTCATTGGATCGCATACATCGGTATGTATTATTTCCAATAAGTCAAGAGTTTGTTCCATTGTTCCGAGAACGGAGTTTTAGTCATCTTGCCCAAAAGGCACGGTTCGCAAGCATCAAATGATTCATAACCAAGTGATTCCAAAAGCCCATCAAGATGGAGTTTCTTCATGCGCTTTACACCAATATGACCTAAACGGCAAGTGCCACAAATAAGTTGTACTATCATTATTAACTTTGCATCTTTTGGCATCAATATTATGAATATGTGTATCACTACGATCGAGATCCAACAAACTATTTTTATTGGGTGTATGACCATTGAAGGTTTTATTCATTTAAACAGTAACAACAATTATTCTTTGACTTTAAATGAATAACCGCTTTGAAATAAACATGATCAAATCATATTCATGCTCAACGCAAACACCAAATAACATTTATTTAGGTTTAACACTAATCCCGAAAGTATAGGGAGTGTGCGATGATGATCATATCAATCTTGGAACTACTTCCAACACTCATCGTCACTTCCCTTCAACTAGTCTCTGCTTATTCAGAACTCCTGCTTCGAGTTACTAATCTTAGCAACCTAACAAGTATCAAATACTGGGGCTACTATAAACACTAGTAAGGCACACATCAATAACCTGTATATCAAATATACTCTTGTTCAATTTGCCATCCTTCTTATCCGCCAAATACTTGGGGTAGTTCCGCTTCTAGTGACCAGTTCCATTGCAGCAAAAGCACTTAGTCTCGTGCTTAGGTCCAGACTTGGGCTTCTTCACCGAACAACAACTTGCTTGCCATTCTTCTTGAAGTTCCCTTCTTCCCTTTGCCCTTTTCCTTGAAACTAGTGGTCTTGTCAATCATCAACACTTGATGCTCTTTTCTTGATTTCTACCTTCGTCGATTTCAGCATCACGAAGAGCTTGGGAATTACTTTTGTCATCCCTTGCATATTATAGTTCATCACGAAGTTCTACTAACTTGGTGATGGTGACTAGAGAATTCTGTCAATCACTATCTTATCCGAAGATTAACTCCCACTTGATTCAAGCGATTAAAGTACCTGCATAATCTGAGCACATGCTCACTAGTTGAGCGATTCTCCTCCATCTTTTAGCTATAGAACTTGTTGGAGACTTCATATCTCTCAACTCGGTATTTGCTTGAAATATTAACTTCAACTCTCGAACATCTCATATGGTCCATGACGCTCAAAACGCCTTTGAAGTCCCGATTCTAAGCCGTTAAGCATGGTGCACTAAACTATCAAGTAGTCATCATATTGAGCTAGCCAAACGCTCATAACGTATGTATGTGCTCATATTGAGCTAGCCAAACGCTCATAACGCCCGCATCCGCTCCTGCAATAGGTCATCACCTAGCGTGCATTAAGGACATAATTCTTCTCGCAGCAATGAGGATAAACCTCGATCACGGATCCAATCCGCATCATTGCTACTAACATCTTTCAATACAATTTTCTAGGAACACATATAAAAACATAGGGAAGCAACAACGCGAGCTATTGATCTACAACATAATTTGCAAAATACTACCAGGACTAAGTTCATGATAAATTAAAGTTCAATTAATCATATTACTTAAGAACTCCCACTTAGACAGACATCTCTCTAGTCATCTAAGTGAACACGTGATCCAAATCAACTAAACCATAACCGATCATCACGTGAGATGGAGTAGTTTCAATGGTGAACATCACTATGTTGATCATATCTACTATATGATTCACGCCGACCTTTCGGTCTCCGTGTTCCGAGGCCATATCTGCATATGCTAGGCTCGTCAAGTTTAACCTGAGTATTCTCGTGTGCAAAACTGGCTTGCACCCGTTATAGATGGACGAGAACTTATCACACCCGATCATCACGTGGTGTCCGGGCACTACTGAACTTTAGCAACGGTGCATACTCGGGAGAACACTTCTTGATAATTTTAGTGAGAGATCATCTTATAATGCTACCGTCAATCAAAGCAAGATAAGATGCATAAATGATAAACATCACATGCAATCAATATAAGTGATATGATATGGTCATCATCATCTTGTGCTTGTGATCTCCATCTCAAGCACCGCCATGATCACCATCGCCACCGCGCGACACCTTGATCTCCATCGTAGCATCGTTGTCGTCTCGCCAACTATTGCTTCTACGACTATCGCTATCGCTTAGTGATAAAGTAAAGCAATTACATGGCGCTTGCATTTCATACAATAAAGCGACAACCATATGGCTCCTCGCCAGTTGCCGATAACTCGTTACAAAACATGATCATCTCATACAATAAAATATAGCATCACGCCTTGACCACATCACATCACAACATGCCCTGCAAAAACAAGTTAGACGCCCTCTACTTTGTTGTTGCAAGTTTTACGTGGCTGCTACGGGCTGAGCAAGAACCATTCTTACCTACGCATCAAAACCACAACGATAGTTTGTCAAGTTGGTGCTGTTTTAACCTTCGCAAGGACGGGCGAGCCACACTCGGTTCAACTAAAGTGAGAGAAACGACACCCGCGGTCACCTTTAAGCAACTAGTGCTCAAGCGGTGAAACCAGTCTCGCGTAAGCGTGACGCGTAATGTCGGTCCGGCCGCTTCATCTCACAATACCGCCGAACCAAAGTATGACATGCTGGTAAGCAGATGACTTATATCGCCCACAACTCACTTGTGTTCTACTCGTGCACATGACATCAACGCATAAAACCAGGCTCGGATGCAACTGTTGGGGAACGAGTAATTTCTAAAATTTCCTACGCACACGCAAGACCATGGTGATGGCATAGCAACGAGAGGGGAGAGTGTCCGTCCACGCACTCGTGAGACCGAAAGCGAAGCGTTATAACAACGCTGTTGATGTAGTCGACGCCTTCACGATCCGACCGATCCAAGCACCGAACGACGGCACCTCCGAAGTTCGCACACGCTCAGCTCGATGACGATCCCGGACTCGATCCAGCAAAGTGTCGGGATGAGTTCCACAAGACGACGGCGTGGTGACGATGATGATGCTCCATCGACGCAGGGCTTCGCCTAAGCTCCGCGACGATATGACTTCTCCCGCAGGGCTTCGCCTAAGCTCCGCGACGATATGACGAAGTGGAATATGGTGGAGAGGGCACCGACACGGCTAAGGAACGATCCGTAGATCAACTTGTGTGTCATGGGGTGCCCCCTGCCTCAGATATAAAGGAGCAAGGAGGAGGTGGCGGCCAAGGAGGAGGCGCGCAGGGGGAGTCCTACTCCCACCGGGAGTAGGACTCCTCCTTTCCTAGTAGGAGTAGGAGAGAAGGAAGGGAAGGGAGGAAGGGTGCGGCCCCTCCCCTAGTCCAATTCGGACTAGGCCTTGGGGCGCGCCTGCCCTAGGCAGCCCCTCTCTCTCCCGCAGGCCCAATAAGGCCCAATACTTCTCCCGGCGAATTCCCGTAACTCTCCCAGACTCGAAAAATACCAATCATTCGAACCTTTCCGAACTCGAATATAGTCGTCCAATATATCAATCTTTACGTCTCGACCATTTCGAGACTCCTCGTCATGTCCCCGATCTCATCCGGGACTCGAACTCCTTCGGTACATCAAAACTCATAAACTCATAATATAACATCATCGAAACCTTGCGTGCGGACCCTACGGGTTCGAGAACTATGTAGACATGACCTAGAACTATTCTTGGTCAATAACCAATAGCGGAACCTGGATGCCCATATTGGCTCCTACATATTCTACGAAGATCTTTATCGGTCAAACCGCATAACAACATACGTTGTTCCTTTTGTCATCGGTATGTTACTTGCCCGAGATTTGATCGTCGGTATCCAATACCTAGTTCAATCTCGTTACCGGCAAGTCTCTTTACTCGTTACGTAATGCATCATTCCATAACTAACTCATTAGCTACATTGCTTGCAAGGCTTATAGTGATGTGCATTACCGAGAGGGCCCAGAGATACCTCTCCGACAATCGGAGTGACAAAACCTAATCTCAAATACGCCAACCCAACATGTACCTTTGGAGACACCTGTAGTACTCCTTTATAATCACCCGATTACGTTGTGACGCTTGGTAGCACCCAAAGTGTTCCTCCGTAAACGGAGTTGCATAATCTCATAGTTACAGGAACATGTATAAGTCATGAAGAAAGCAATAGCAACATACTAAACGATCAAGTGCTAGGCTAACGGAATGGGTCATGTCAATCAGATCATTCTCCTAATGATGTGATCCCGTTAATCAAATGACAACTCATGTCTATGGTTAGGAAACATAACCATCTTTGATTAACGAGCTAGTCAAGTAGAGGCATACTAGTGACACTGCTTGTCTATGTATTCACACATGTATTATGTTTCCGGTTAATACAATTCTAGCATGAATAATAAACATTTATCATGATATAAGGAAATAAATAATAACTTTATTATTGCCTCTAGGGCATATTTCCTTCAGTCTCCCACTTGCACTAGAGTCAATAATCTAGTTCACATCGCCATGTGATTTAACATCAATAGTTCACATCTATATGTGGTTAACACCCATAGTTCACATCGACATGTGACCAACACCCAAAGGGTTTACTAGAGTCATAATCTAGTTCACATCGCTATGTGATTAACACCCAAAGAGTATTAAGGTGTGACCATGTTTTTGCTTGTGAGATAATTTTAGTCAACGGTCTGTCACATTCAGAGCCGTAAGTATTTTGCAAATTTCTATGTCTACAATGCTCGCACGGAGCTACTCTAGCTAATTGCTCCCACTTTCAATATGTATCTAGATTGAGACTCGAGTCATCTAGATTAGTGTTAAAACTTGCATCGACGTAACCCTTTACGACCTAACCTTTTTTCACTTCCATAATCGAGAAACATATCCTTATTCTACTAAGGATAATTTTGACCGCTGTCCATTGATCTACTCCTAGATCACTATTGCACTCCTTGCCAATCTTAGTGATAGGGTATGCAATAGATCTGGTACACAAAGATGACATACTTTATAGAACCTATGGCTGATGCATAGGGAATGACTTTCATTCTCTTTCTATCTTCTGCCGTGGTCGGGTTTTGAGTCTTACTCAATCTCACACCTTGTAACACAGGCAAGAACTCTTTCTTTGACTGTTCCATTTTGAACTACTTCAAAAATCTTGTCAAGGTATGTATTCATTGAAAAACTTATCAAGCGTCTTTGATCTATCTCTCTAGATCTTGATGCTCAGTATGTAAGTAGTTTCACCGAGGTCCTTTTTTGAAAAACTCCTTTCAAATACTCCTTTATGCTTTGCAGAATAATTCTACATTATTTCCGATCAACAATATGTCATTCACATATACTTATCAGAAATGTTGTAGTGCTCCCACTCACTTTCTTGTAAATACATGCTTCTCCAAAAGTCTCAGATAAAACCATATGCTTTGATCACACTATCAAAGCGTTTATTCCAACTCCGAGATGCTTGCACCAGTCCATAGATGGATCGCTGGAGCTTGCACATTTTGCTAGCACCTTTAGGATTGACAAAACCTTCTGGTTGCATCATATACAACTCTTCTTTAATAAATCCATTAACGAATGTAGTTTTGACATCCATTTGCCAGATTTCATAAAATGTGGCAATTGCTAACATGATTCGGACAGACTTTTAAGCATCGATACAAGTGAGAAAATCTCATTGTATTCAACATCTTGAACTTTGTCTAAAACCCTTTTCGACAAGTCTAGCTTTGTAGATAGTAACACTACTATCAGTGTCCATCTTCCTCTTGAAGATCCATTTATTTAACATGGCTTGCTGATCATCGAGCAAGTCAATCAAAGTCCATACTTTGTTCTCATACATGGATCTTATCTCAGATTTCATGGCCTCAAGCCATTTCATGAATCGGGCTCATCATCGCTTCCTCATAGTTCGTAGGTTCATCATGGTCTAGTAACATGACTTCCGAACATGATTACCGCATTCATTCTCGTGCGGATCTTACTCGAAGACCTACGAGGTTTGGTAGCAACTTTGATCTGAAGTTTCATGATCATCATCATTAACTTCCTCACTAATTGGTGTAAGAATCACCGAACTGATTTCTGTGATGAACTACTTTCCAATAAGGGAGAAGGTACAATTACCTCATCAAGTTCTACTTTCCTCCCACTCACTTCTTTCGAGAGAAACTTCTTCTCTAGAAAGGATCCATCTTAGCAACGAAAAACTTGCCTTCGGATCTGTGATAGGCGGTGTACCCAACATTTTCTTTTGGGTATTCTATGAAGACGCACTTCTCGATTTGGGTTCGAGCTTATCGGTGAAAACTTTTTCACATAAGCATCACAATTCCAAACTTTAAGAAACGATGACTTAGGTTTATCGTTAAACCATAGTTCATACGGTGTCGTCTCAACGGATTTAGATGGTGCCCTATTAAACGTGAATGCAGCTGTCTCTAATGCATAACCCCAAAACGATATTGGTAAATCGGTAAGAGACATCATTGATCGCACCATATCAAAATAAAGTACGGTTACGACGTTCGGACACACCATAACGTTGTGGTGTTCCAGGTGGCGTGAGCCGTGAAACTTTTCCACTTTGTTTTAATTGAAGACCAAACTCGTAACTCAAATATTCATCTCCACGATCAGATCGCAAAAACTTTATTTTCTTGTTACGATAATTTTCTACTTCACTCTGAAATTCTTTGAACTTTTCAACTATTTCAGACTTATGTTTCATCAAGAAGATATACGCATATCTGCTCAAATCATCTGTGAAGGTCTGAAAATAATGATACTTGCCACGAGCATCAACACTCATTGGATCGCATACATCGGTATGTATTATTTCCAATAAGTCAGTAGCTTGTTCCATTGTTCCGGAGAACGGAGTTTTAGTCATCTTGCCCAAAAGGCACGGTTCGCAAGCATCAAATGATTCATAACCAAGTGATTCCAAAAGCCCATCAGCATGGAGTTTCTTCATGCGCTTTACACCAATATGACCTAAACGGCAGTGCCACAAATAAGTTGTACTATCATTATTAACTTTGCATCTTTTGGCATCAATATTATGAATATGTGTATCACTACGATCGAGATCCAACAAACTATTTTTATTGGGTGTATGACCATTGAAGGTTTTATTCATTTAAACAGAACAACAATTATTCTTTGACTTTAAATGAATAACCGTTTTGAAATAAACATGATCAAATCATATTCATGCTCAACACAAACACCAAATAACATTTATTTAGGTTTAACACTAATCCCGAAAGTGTAGGGAGTGTGCGATGATGATCATATCAATCTTGGAACTACTTCCAGCACTCATCGTCACTTCCCCTTCAACTAGTCTCTGTTTATTCTGTAACTCCTGTTTCGAGTTACTAATCTCAGCAACCGAACAAGTATCAAATACTCAGGGGCTACTATAAACACTAGTAAGGCACACATCAATAACCTGTATATCAAATATACTCTTGTTCAATTTGCCATCCTTCTTATCCGCCAAATACTTGGGGTAGTTCCGCTTCTAGTGACCAGTTCCATTGCAGCAAAAGCACTTAGTCTCAGG
This sequence comes from Aegilops longissima, assembly GCA_021605205.1. Classification (NCBI taxonomy): domain Eukaryota; kingdom Viridiplantae; phylum Streptophyta; class Magnoliopsida; order Poales; family Poaceae; genus Aegilops; species Aegilops longissima. The sequence goes on from JAHIAM010013234.1 coordinate 9,309, forward strand.
CTTAGGTCCAGACTTGGGCTTCTTCACTCGAACAGCAACTTGCTTGCCGTTCTTCTTGAAGTTCCCCTTCTTCCCTTTGCCCTTTTCCTTGAAACTAGTGGTCTTGTCGATCATCAACACTTGATGCTCTTTTCTTGATTTCTACCTTCGTCGATTTCAGCATCACGAAGACCTTGGGAATTACTTTTGTCATCCCTTGCATATTATAGTTCATCACGAAGTTCTACTAACTTGGTGATGGTGACTAGAGAATTCTGTCAATCACTATCTTATCTGGAAGATTAACTCCCACTTGATTCAAGCGATTAAAGTAACCAGACAATCTGAGCACATGCTCACTAGTTGAGCGATTCTCCTCCATCTTTTAGCTATAGAACTTGTTGGAGACTTCATATCTCTCAACTCGGGTATTTGCTTGAAATATTAACTTCAACTCCTGGAACATCTCATATGGTCCATGACGTTCAAAACGTCTTTGAAGTCCCGATTCTAAGCCGTTAAGCATGGTGCACTAAACTATCAAGTAGTCATCATATTGAGCTAGCCAAACGTTCATAACGTATGTATGTGCTCATATTGAGCTAGCCAAACGTTCATAACATCTGCATCTGCTCCTGAGTCGTCCAATATATCAATCTTTACGTCTCAACCATTTCGAGACTCCTCGTCATGTCCCCGATCTCATCCGGGACTCCGAACTCCTTCGGTACATCAAAACTCATAAACTCATAATATAACTGTCATCGAAACCTTAAGCGTGCGGACCCTACGGGTTCGAGAACTATGTAGACATGACCTAGAACTATTCTTGGTCAATAACCAATAGCGGAACCTGGATGCCCATATTGGCTCCTACATATTCTACGAAGATCTTTATCGGTCAAACCGCATAATAACATCGTTGTTCCTTTTGTCATCGGTATGTTACTTGCCCGAGATTTGATCGTCGATATCCAATACCTAGTTCAATCTCGTTACGGCAAGTCTCTTTACTCGCTATTCGTAATGCATCATTCCATAACTAACTCATTAGCTACATTGCTTGCAAGGCTTATAGTGATGTGCATTACCGAGAGGGCCCAGAGATACCTCTCCCGACAATCGGAGTGACAAAACCTAATCTCAAATACGCCAACCCAACATGTACCTTTGGAGACACTGTAGTACTCCTTTATAATCACCCATTCGTTGCCAGACGTTTGGTAGCACCCAAAGTGTTCCTCCGTAAACGGAGTTGCATAATCTCATAGTTACAGAACATGTATAAGTCATGAAGAAAGCAATAGCAACATACTAAACGATCAAGTGCTAGGCTAACGGAATGGGTCATGTCAATCAGATCATTCTCCTAATGATGTGATCCCGTTAATCAAATGACAACTCATGTCTATGGTTAGGAAACATAACCATCTTTGATTAACGAGCTAGTCAAGTAGAGGCATACTAGTGACACTCTGTTTGTCTATGTATTCACACATGTATTATGTTTCCGGTTAATACAATTCTAGCATGAATAATAAACATTTATCATGATATAAGGAAATAAATAATAACTTTATTATTGCCTCTAGGGCATATTTCCTTCAGAAAGGAGGAGTCCTACTCCCGGTGGGAGTAGGACTCCCCCCTTGGCATGCCCTCCTCCTAGGCCGGCCGCCTCCCCCCTTGCTACTTTATATACAGGGGCAGAGGGGGCACCCCAAAAGACAACAACAATTGATCGTTTGATCTTTTAGCCGTGTGCGGTGCCCCCCTCCACCATAGTCCACCTTGATAATACTGTAGCGGTGCTTAGGCGAAGCCCTGCGTCGGTAGAACATCATCATCGTCACCACGCCGTCATGCTGACGAAACTCTCCCTCAACACTCGGCTGGATCGGAGTTCGAGGGACGTCATCGGGCTGAACGTGTGCTGAACTCGGAGGTCCCTTCGTTCGGTACTTGATCGGTCGGATCGTGAAGATGTCCGACTACATCAACCGCGTTGTGCTAACGCTTCCCCTTTTGGTCTACGAGGGTACGTAGACAACACTCTCCCCTCTCGTTGCTATGCATCACCATGATCTTGCATGTACGTAGGAAATTTTTGAAATTACTACGTTCCCCAACAGTGGCATCCGAGCCTGGTTTTATGCGTAGATGTCATATGCATGAGTTGTGGGCGATATAAGTCATACTGCTTACCAGCATGTCATACTTTGGTTAGGCGGTATTGTTGGATGAAGCGGCCCGGACCGACATTACGCGTACGCTTACGCGAGACTGGTTCTACCGACGTGCTTTGCACATAGGTGGCTGGCGGGTGTCAGTTTCTCCAACTTTAGTTGAACCGAGTGTGGCTACACCCGGTCCTTGCGAAGGTTAAAATAGCACCAACTTGACAAACTATCGTTGTGGTTTTGATGCGTAGGTAAGAACGGTTCTTGCTAAGCCCGTAGCAGCCACGTAAAATTTGCAACAACAAAGTAGAGGACGTCTAACTTGTTTTTGCAGGGCATGTTGTGATGTGATATGGTCAAGATGTGATGAAATATAAGTTGTTGTATAAGATGTTCATGTTCTGTTGAAGTTATCGGCAACTGGCAGAGGCCTTATGATTGTCTCTTTATTGCATAAGATGCAAGCGCCAAAAAATTGCTTTACTTTATCGCTATGCGATAGCAATAGTTGGCGAGACGACCATGTGACGACACATTGATATAGATCAAGATGATGAAGATCATGGTGTCATGCCGGTGACGATGGAAGTCATGACGATGCTTTGGAGATGGAGATCAAAGGCACAAGATGAGGATGGCCATATCATAATGTCACATATTTTGATTGCATGTGATGTTTATCTTTTATACATCTTATTTTGCTTAGTTCGGCGGTAGCTTTATAAGATGATATCTCACTAAATTATCAAGGTATTAGTGTTCTCCCTGAGTATGCACTGTTGCGAAAGTTCTTCGTGTTGAGACACCACGTGATGATCGGGTGTGATAGGCTCTATGTTCAAATACAACGGGTGCAAAACAGTTGCACACGTGGAATACTCAGGTTAAACTTGACGAGCCTAGCATATAACAGATATGGCCTCGGAACACGGAGACCGAAAGGTCAAGCGTGAATCATATAGTAGATATGATCAACATAGTGATGTTCACCGCTGAAACTACTCCATCTCACGTGATGATCGGACATGGTTTAGTTGATATGGATCACGTGATCACTTAGAGGATTAGAGGGATGTCTATCTAACTGGGAGTTCTTAAGTAATATGATTAATTGAACTTTAATTTATCATGAACTTAGTCCTGGTAGTATTAGCATATCTATGTTGTAGATCAATAGCTCGCGTTGTTGCTCCCCATTTATATTTTGATATGTTCCTAGAGAAAAATAAGTTTAAAAATGTTAGTAGCAATGATGCGGACTTGGTCCGTGATCTGAGGATAAACCTCATTGTTGCACAGAAGAATTATGTCCTTGATGCACCGCTAGGTGACAAACCTATTGCAGGAGCAGATGCAGACGTTATGAACGTTTGGCTAGCTCAATATGATGACTACTTGATAGTTTAGTGCCCATGCTTAACGGCTTAGAATCGAGACTTCAAAGACGTTTTTGAATGTCATGGACCATATGAGATGTTCCAGGAGTTGAAGTTAATATTTCAAGCAAATACCCGAGTTGAGAGATATGAAGTCTCCAACAAGTTCTATAGCTAAAAAGATGGAGGAGAATAGCTCAAGCAGTGAGCATGTGCTCAGATTGTCTGGGTACTACAATCACTTGAATCAAGTGGGAGTTAATCTTCCAGATAAGATAGTGATTGACAGAGTTCTCTAGTCACTATCACCAAGTTACTAGAACTTTGTGATGAACTATAATATGCAAGGGATAATGGAAACGATTCCCAAGCTCTTCGTGATGCTCGACGAAGGTAGAAATCAAGAAAAACATCAAGTGTTGATGGTTGACAAGACCACTAGTTTCAAGAAAAGGGCAAAGGGACGAAGAAGGGGAACTTCAAGAAGAACGGCAAGCGAGTTGCTTCTCAAGTGGAGAAGCCCAAGTCTGGACCTAAGCCTGAGACTGAGTGCTTCTACTGCAAAGGAACTGGTCACTGGAAGCGGAACTGCCCCAAGTATTTGGCGGATAAGAAGGATGGCAAAGTGAACAAAGGTATATTTGATATACATGTTATTGATGTATACTTTACTAGTGTTTATAGCAACCCCTTAGTATTTGATACTAGTTCAGTTGCTAAGATTAGTAACTCGAAACAGGAGTTGCAGAATAAACAGAGACTAGTTAAGGGTGAAGTGACGATGTGTGTTGGAAGTGGTTCCAAGATTGATATGATCATCATCGCAGACTCCCTATACTTTCGGGATTAGTATTGAACCTAAATAAGTGTTATTTGTTGTTTGCGTTGAGCATGAATATGATTTGATCATGTTTATTGCAATACGGTTATTCATTTAAGTTAGAGAACAATTGTTGTTCTGTTTACATGAATAAAAACCTTCTATGGTCATACACACCAATGAAATGGTTCGTTGGATCTCGATCGTAGTGATACACATATTCATAATATTGAAGCCAAAAGATGCAAAGTTAATAATGATAGTGCAACTTATTTGTGGCACTGCCATTTAGGTCATTTTGGTGTAAAGCGCATGAAGAAACTCCATACTGATGGGATTTTGGAATCACTTGATGCTTGCGAACCATGCCTCTTGGGCAAGATGACTAAAACTCCGTTCTCCGGAACAATGGAGCGAGCAACAGATTTGTTGGAAATCATACATACTGATGTATGTGGTCCGATGAATATTGAGGCTCGCGGCAGGTATCGTTATTTTTTGACCTTCACAGATGATTTGAGCAGATATGGGTATATCTACTTGATGAAACATAAAGTCTGAAACATTTGAAAAGTTCATATAATTTCAGAGTGAAGTGGAAAATCATCGTAACAAGAAAATAAAGTTTCTACGATCTGATCGTGGAGGAGAATATTTGAGTTACGAATGTGGAATAGTTTCGCAACTCACGCCACCTGGAACACCACAACGTAATGGTGTGTCCGAACGTCATAACTGTACTTTATTAGATATAGTGCAACCTATGATGTTTCTTTCCGATTTACCACTATCGTTTTGTGGTTATGCATTAAGAGACAGCTGCATTCACATTAAAAAGGGCACCATCTAAATCTGTTGAGACGACACCGTATGAACTGTGGTTTGGCAAGAAACCAAAGTTGTTGTTTCTTAAAGTTTGGGGCTACAATGCTTATATGAAAAAGTTTCATCCTGATAAGCTCAAACCCAAATCGGAGAAATGTGTCTTCATAGGATACCCAAAGGAGACTGTTGGGTACACCTTCTATCACAGATCCGAAGGCAAGACTTATGTTGCTAAATTTAGAGTTTTTCTAGAGAAGGAGTTTCTCTCGAATGAAGTGAGTGGGAGGAAAGTAGAACTTGATGAGGTAACTGTACCTGCTCCCTTATTGGAAAGTAGTTCATCATAGAAATCTGTTCCCGTGACTACTACACCAATTAGTGAGGAAGTTAATGATGATGATCATGAAACTTCAGATCAAGTTGTTACTGAACCTCGTAGGTCAACCAAAGTAAGATACGCACCAGAGTGGTACGGTAATCCTGTTTTGGAAGTTATGTTACTAGACCATGACGAACCCATTTAACTATGAAGAAGCGATGGTGAGCCCAGATTCATGAAATGGCTTGAGGCCATGAAATCTGAGATGAGATCCATGTATGAGAACAAAGTATGGACTTTGATTGACTTGCCCAATGATCAGCGAGCCATTGAGATTAAATGGATCTTCAAGAGGAAGACGGACGCTGATAATAGTGTTACTATCTACAAAGCTAGAGTTGTCGCAAAAAGGTTTTTCGACAAGTTCAAGGTGTTGACTACGATGAGAGTTTCTCATTCGTATCTATGCTTAAGTATGTCCAAATCACATTAGCAATTGCCGCATTTTATGAAATCTGGCAAAATGGATAAACAAAACTGCATTCCTTAATGGATTTATTAAAGAAGAGTTGTATATGATGCAACCAGAAGGTTTTGTCAATCCTAAAAGTGCTAACGAAATATGAAAGCTCCAGCGATCCATCTATGGACTGGTGCAAGCATCTCGGAGTTGGAATATACGCTTTGATAAATTGATCAAAGATATAGTTTTATACTGCACTTCATGTGAAGCCTCAGATTTACAAGAAAGTGAGTGGGTGCACTACAGATTTCTGATAAGTATATGTGATTGACATATTGTTGATCGGAATTAATGTAGAATTATTCTGCAAAGCATAAAGGAGTGTTTGAAAGGAGTTTTTTTTCAAAGAAAGACCTCGGTGAAGCTGCTTACATATTGAGCATCAAGATCTATAGAGATAGATCAAGACGCTTGATAAGTTTTTTCAACGAATACATACCTTGACAAAGATTTTGAAGTACTTCAAAATGGAACAGTCAAAGAAGGAGTTCTTGCATGTGTTGCAAGGTGTGATGTTGAGTAAAGACTCAAAACCCGACCACGGAAGAAAATAGAACGAGAATGAAAAAGTCATTCCCTATGCCTCAGCCATAGGTTCTATAAAGTATGCCATGCCGTGTACCAGATCTATTGTATACCCTACACTGATTTTGGCAAGGGAGTACAATATTGATCTAGGAGTAGATCACTGGACAGCGGTAAAAAATTATCCTTAGTGGAATAAGGATATGTTTTTCAATTATGGAGGTGACAAAAAGATTCGTCGTAAAGGGTTACGTCGATGTAAGTTTTGACACTGATCCAGATGACTCTAAGTCTAAATCTGGATACATATTGAAAGTGGGAGCAATTAGCTAGAGTAGCTCCGTGCAGAGCATTGTTGACATAGAAATTTGCAAAAAACATACGGATCTGAATGTGGCAGACCCGTTGACTAAACTTCTCTCACAAACAAAACATGGTCACACCTTAGTACTCTTTGGGTGTTAATCACATAGCGATGTGAACTAGATTATTGACTCTAGTAAACCCTTTGGGTGTTGGTCACATGACGATGTGAACTATGGGTGTTAATCACATGGTGATGTGAACTATTGGTGTTAAATCAGATGGTGATGTTAACTAGATTATTGACTCTAGTGCAAGTGGAAGACTGAAGGAAATATGCCCTAGAGGCAATAATAAAGTTATTATTTATTTCCTTATATCATGATGAATGTTTATTATTCATGCTAGAATTGTATTAACCGGAAACATAATACATGTGTGAATACATAGACAAACAGAGTGTCACTAGTATGCCTCTACTTGACTAGCTCGTTGATCAAAGATGGTTATGTTTCCTAACCATAGACATGAGTTGTCATTTGATTAACGGGACCACATCATTAGGAGAATGATGTGATTGACTTGACCCATTCCGTTAGCTTAGCACTCGATCGTTAAGTATGTTGCTATTGCTTTCTTCATGACTTATACATGTTCCTATGACTAGAGATTATGCAACTCCTGCCATCGGAGGAACACTTTGTGTGCTACCAAACGTCACAACGTAACTGGGTGATTATAAAGGTGCTCTACAGGTGTCTCCGAAGGTACTTGTTGGGTTGACGTATTTCGAGATTAGGATTTGTCACTCCGATTGTCGGAGAGGAATCTCTGGGCCCTCTCGGTGATACACATCACTTAAGCCTTGCAAGCATTGCAACTAATGAGTTAGTTGCGGAATGATGTATTACGAAACGAGTAAAGAGACTTGCCGGTAACGAGATTTAACTAGGTATTGAGATACCGACGATCGAACCTCGGACAAGTAACATACCGATGACAAAGGGAACAACGTATGTTGTTATGCGGTCTGACCGATAAAGATCTTCGTATAATATGTGGGGGCCAATATGAGCATCTAGGTTCCGCTATTGGTTATTGACCAGAGACGTGTCTCGGTCATGTCTACATAGTTCTCGAACCCGTAGGGTCCGCACGCTTAAAGTTTCGATGACAGTTATATTATGAGTTTATGTGTTTTGATGTACCGAAGGAGTTCGGAGTCCGAGATGAGATCGGGGACATGACGAGGAGTCTCGAAATGATCGAGACGTAAAGATTGATATATTGGACGACTATATTCGGGCATCAGAAGGTTCCGATTGATTCGGGTATTTTTTGGAGTACCGGAGAGTTACGGGAATTCGTATTGGGCCTTAATGGGCCATACGGGAAAGGAGAGAAAGGCCTCAAAGGGTGGCTGCACCCCTCCCCATGGACTAGTCCGAATTGGACTAGGGAGGGGGGGCGCCCCCTTCCTTCCTTCTCCTTCTCCCTTCCCTTCTCCTACTCCAACAAGGAAAGGAGGAGTCCTACTCCCCCTTGGCGCGCCCTCCTCCTAGGCCGGCCGCCTCCCCCCTTGCTCCTTTATATACGGGGGCAGAGGGGGCACCCCAAAAGACAACAACAATTGATCGTTTGATCTTTTAGCCGTAGCGGTGCCCCCTCCACCAAAGTCCACCTTATAATATCAGAAGCGGTGCTTAGGCGAAGCCCCCGTGTCGGTAGAACATCATCATCGCCACCACGCCGTCAGGTCGACAAAACTCTCCTCAACACTCGCCAGATCGGAGTTCGAGGGACGCCATCGGTCGGATCGTGAAGACGCACGACTACATCAATCGCAAGTGCTAACGCTCGGTTTCGGCTCACGAGGGTACGAGACAACACTCTCCTCTCGCTATGCATCACCATGATCTTGCGTGTGCGAGGAAATTTTGAAATTACTATGTTCCCCAACAGTTGGCTTCCTCTCGCTCTCCCTTGACGGGTTCTGCTGTCACCAGAATCGCCGCCACCATCGCGCCCGCCAGAGCCTACTCACCAGTACATCCTCGTGGGTTCTGGATTATGGAGCTTCCTTTCATATGTCTTCTGATTCTTCTGCTTTATCTTCTCTTCGACCTCTTGATTTTCCTCTTAATGTTCTCACTGCCGATGGCACACCTCTTCCTGTTACTAGTCGTGGCATCCTTTCCACTCCGTCCTTTTCGGTTCCTAGTGTTTCTCATGTTCCTCGTCTTACATGAATCTCTTTTCCGCTGCCCAACTTACTGATTATGGTTGTCGTGTCATTCTTGATGCCAACTCTTGTTCTGTTTAGGATCATCGCTCTCAGGCTCTGGTTGGCGCTGGCCCTCGGTGTCGTGAGTCTGAGGGCCTTTTGGAGGTTGACTGGCTTCGTGTTCCTTCCGCTGCTACCACCTATGCCAGCTCACATGTGAAGGAAATATGCCCTAGAGGCAATAATAAAGTTATTATTTATTTCCTTATATCATGATAAATGTTTATTATTCATGCTAGAATTGTATTAACCGGAAACATGATACATGTGTGAATACATAGACAAACAGAGTGTCACTAGTATGCCTCTACTTGACTAGCTCGTTGATCAAAGATGGTTATGTTTCCTAGCCATAGACATGAGTTTTCATTTGATTAACGGGATCACATCATTAGGAGAATGATGTGATTGACTTGAACCATTCCGTTAGCTTAGCACTTGATCGTTTACTATGTTGCTATTGCTTTCTTCATGACTTATACATGTTCCTATGACAATGAGATTATGCAACTCCCGTTTACCGGAGGAACACTTTGTGTGCTACCAAACGTCACAACATAACTGGGTGATTATAAAGATGCTCTATAGGTGTCTCCGAAGGTACTTGTTGAGTTGGCGTATTTCGAGATTAGGATTTGTCACTCCGATTGTCGGAGACGTATCTCTGGGCCCACTCGGTAATACACATCACTATAAGCCTTGCAAGCATTGTAACTAATGAGTTAGTTGCGGGATGATGTATTACGAAACGAGTAAAGAGACTTGCCGGTAATGAGATTGAACTAGGTATTGAGATACCGACGGTCAAACCTCGGGCAAGTAACATGCAGATGACAAAGGGAACAACGTATGTTGTTATGCGGTTTGACCAATAATGATCTTCATAGAATATAAGGGAGCCAATATGAGCATCCAGGTTCCGCTATTGGTTATTGACGGGAGACGTGTCTCGGTCATGTCTACATAGTTCTCGAACCCATAGGGTCCGCACGCTTAAAGTTCGGTGACGATCGGTATTATGAGTTTTTGTGTTTTGATGTACCGAAGGTAGTTCAGAGTCCCAGATATGATCAAGGACATGACGAGGAGTCTCGAAATGGTCGAGACGTAAAGATCGATATATTGGATGACTATATTCGGACACCGGAAGTGTTCTGGGTGATTTCGGAGAAAAGCGAAGTGCCGGAGGGGTTACCGGAACCCCCTGGGGAAGTATTGGGCCTTAGTGGGCCTGAGGAGAGAGAGAGGGCAGAAGCCCAAGAGGTGGCGCGCCCCCTCCAATGAGGAGTCCGAATTGGACTTGGGGAGGGGGCGCGGCCCCTCTTTCCCTCTCCCTCTCCCTCTCTTTCCTTCCCCCTTCCCTCTTCCTAGTTGGACTAGGAAAGGATGAATCCTCTTCCTAGTAGGAAGAGGATTCCTCCTCCCCTTGGGGTGCACCAAGGCTGGCCGGCCTCCCTTGCTCCTTTATATATGGGGGACCCAAAGACACAAGTTGATTGTTCCAAGTCGTGTGGTGCCCC
>JAHIAM010013235.1:0-16058 GCA_021605205.1 Aegilops longissima
GACCTTTGGACATCGGGCCGATAGGCTACAGGGCCAAATTCAGGAAAATAATTTCCTACCACCAAAACATTAGTCTCGCTGCGGTTTGGTGACAGAGGCCTATTGGCGCTTCGTTCAATATTTGGGAGCAGAAGCATTAGCGTTTTCGGTTCTCTTGAATTGAAATTTCAGGATTTGTCAAACTTCACAAATCTTTACTCTTGAAAATCCTAAAGCTACGATTATTTTGGAATGGAGGGTACATTTGAATATACATTGTACAGTATATATTAAAAATATGCAACTTACCTCAGTTCATGCATGGTTCGGTATAATCTCCTTGGTTGCAAAAAAAAGTTAGATATGCGTATGAATATATATAGCATGTTCAAACTCACAACAAAGATTGATGCCCCTTTACATCTGATTTACAAATGCCATCATCTAGGGTTCAAATAGATGAATGCACTTCCTATGAATTGAATCTTTGAAACCCCTTTATGTTGAATTAGACATGTATTCTATTTCGTAGCTAGCAATTTGGAATGTATCCATGCAAGTGACAAATGTATAAAGTGCTTCACACTAACAACATGGAGTGCACTAATTAATGTTTATATATGAATTGCAAAAGCATCCATTGCCTGTATTTCAAACCGCTCTCACTCTATGGATCGATAATATGAAATAAACACATGCACATGCTAGAATTCAATAGAGTATGGGTGTCGATAGACTGATTTTAGTCCATCATGCAGTTTGCAAAATTCATGATCTCATCCAAAAATAATAATGCCATTTATATTTTAATTTAATCGTAGAACCGCCTTTTACGTAGATGCACTATGCCTTGCCCGTTCTCACGAGCGTTATATATCTCTCTATCCAGCATAAGTGCACACACTTTATATGCATCGGCATTTCTCTTTCACACATGCTCACAATCTCTCTCAGGGTGTCGGGGTGTCTCACGCACATGCTCTCTCTGTTTCTCTCTCTCTCTCTCTCTCTCTCTCTCTCTCTCTCTCTCTCTCTCTCTCTCTCTCTTTCTGACTACTATGTACCACTCTTTTCACTAATCTCAGTTGGAAACACTATTTCTCTCACATGCATATATACACATGCACGGTCTCTACTAGCCCTCTATACACACATATATGTGCCTACGTGTCTCCCTTACGCACATTATTAGGCCTCTCTTGCACATTGCCCCCCGACACACCTCTCTCTCTTAGTAGTTAGAGATATGATTTCATCATATCGTCATTGAATAGGATATCCTGGTTGTTAGGCTGGATGGTAATATGAGGCAAAGTTTTACCCTAGTTGGATCGGACCCTTGCGGATGAAGAAAGAACCTACTCCGGTACTATATATTAGTGATAGGGGTGTGTACAAAGTACGTGAATACCAGTCATTGTCGTGTGTGTATACTATCGTGAACTAGCCCCAAGCTTGTATAACATACTAAGGGCCTAGGGTTACAAATCATATATAATGACTTATCACCAATGGGGATAGAGTCCTCCAGCGACTCTGGTAACCGTGTTATGCGCGAGTCCTCCACATGGGTCTTTGTATAACACGTCTCGGTCTAACCTATATGTGGCGCAGGATGGAACCGACCCATGAGTCTTGATGTTGGCCTTTCAAAACTAGAAATGATGTGCCCACCACACCACACGCAATGGGCCACTAAGAAAATAAGCATATACAATAGTACAGCGGTATATAGCTCACGATATGTGTCCATATTTTGTTGATGACAGCCGGACTTTGCATTTGATCGTGCTCCGTATTTTGTTGGCGACACTTACGGTCATTGTATTTGAAGCGAAAGCCGATATAGTCCTTGGAGTTCAGAATAAGCTCATCACGGTCACCACATACATTTTGTCGTGCTAACCAACATGTGGTTGGATGGTTAGAGGGACGATGGTTTCTCGAGCCACCAAGGTTAAAGTCCGGTGCTCGCATTTATCTTGTGTTAATTTCAGTATTTTCGGCGATATGCGTTCAGCGGGAGGAGCGTTCCACTTTCGACTCTGAGGCACCTATAGTGACCGTAAAATCTCAAGATCATATATGCTGGCCCACTCTCGAAGGTGCTCATAGGGGTAGGGTTGCGTGTGTGCGCTTATAGCGGTGAGTGCTTGCGCGTATATATGAGCCCTTGCGTGCATGCCGTGTTAAACAAATACATGTCCTGATTATCGGTCCTTGGCTCACCGTACAACTCCGTATTATGTTGATGACACAATCAATTGACCGTCAAGCGTTCCCGGCGCAACTAGTGTTGCACCATCGGAGGCGTAACGTGGGGCCCACTGTCAGCCCGTATATGAAAGAAAGAAATGGTAGTTTGAGTCATGCTTGTGTTAATAAAATAGGAGTACATTTTAGGGTGATCATACGGTCACTAGCTCACCATACAGCTCCGTAATTTCTTGATAACACGATAAATTGACCGTCAAGCGTTCCACATTCAGCGCGCACATTACCATAGGGCCCACCCGTCGGGCGTATATGAAGGACATAAATGGTAATAAATTAGTGGTCGGTGGGTATTGAAGTCGTTAGACCTCTGGTTGGCGATCACCGGCGTTTGGGAGGCGTTCATTGGACGGTGGGGTGGGGATCGGGAGAATATGCTCGGCGGGCTAGAGGATGGCGGTCTTGGCGGACTGGATGGTGATGGTTTGGGGGCGGGCGGCCGAGCGGCGGTGGCGGTTCGGCGGTGGTGGCTGGCGGCTCGGGGGGGTGATGATAAACTAGAGGCCCTTGATTTATTATCTAACGGTGGAAAATCTAATGACGAGATGAAATAGTCGATCGTGACGTGTAGCCTCACCGACGTACACATGCATGCCGCAAGAACCGCACACATGTGGCGTGCAACACGGCGTACACACGCTACACAAGCACGCATCTTGGCGTGCAACAACGGCTGATACACATGCACTCACGAACACGCCGCGTGCGCACCCATGCATGCAACAACGAAGCGTACCCTTGCGCATGCAACTTTCGCATGCCTGCATGCACACAACCTCGACGTAAGACACTGCGCTCAACCTATCGTGCATGCACCCTTTATTAGGACATGGATTATTCGGGTATTAATCAATCTTATACGTGATAAGCAGAACATCGAGCAGACTATCAACATAGTAGGCTTATCTACATGAAAAGATGGCGTCACACTCAATGAACAATCATCGGTTTATGAAATGCCGCTTCGACCGCCTGGCCCACAAAGGTTCCTCTGCATGCGCTGCCTGCGTTGGGTCAGCGACATGCGGACATGCAAAAGCCCTGCGTCGTGGAAGAACAGCGCTGGGTCCTAGGTCGAGTCGGCGCCACTAAATGCGCCCGCTGAACCGCCTCGTGCGCATTCAAGCGCCTCCATGAAACCCGCCGTGTGGAGCAGAAACCCACTCGGCAGGCGTCCGTTCATGACGGGTCGGCGTTAAGCATACGCCGGCGAGCTCCTCCCGTCCGCCGTCTATTTAATCTCCTATTTAGCGAGGCCAAGCGCCGAAAATCGCACACCTCGCCGCTCCCCTATCTCCTCCACCATTTGTCCCTCTTACAATGGCTTCGAAGATAGTTATTCCGCATCCAAGCGGCTGGGTAGCCCGCGGATCTGAGCTATGCAGCTCGCTGATCCACCTCCTCCCTCACCCGCAAGCGATTGCCGCCCCAAGGCGGCGGTTCACAACTCACGCTCGAGCCAGCTCGGCGAGGCGGCGCACGTGCGTCCTTGCTGCCGTCCGCGCTGCCGCCTCGTACCCGTCTCCCGTTTACTGGCCAAGACTCCCATGTGCGGCCGCATAGCGGCCGCGAAGCGGGTGCGTGGAAGCGGCAAGTCGATGGCAGCCTCCGCGTCCACGCCATCATCGAGGAAGTAGAACACGGAGGCCGCGCCCTGGGTCCCATGAAGGCCAGCGGGCGGCGCCGGCGTACAGCAGGTGTCATGCGAATCCTTTTGTTGCGAGAACCGTTGACCCGCATGGGCTCCATGAAAGAATGTTAGGATGAACTTCGGCGGTGCGGCCATGGCGAAGTAGTGGCGGTGATGAACTTCGAACGGTGCGGCCACCATCATCTTCGGCACTAACCAATCATATCGGTTAGGCGGTGGGAAGCGAGCTGTCCTTTGTCTTGAAGCATATACCTCCGGGGCTCCGGCAGTCTGTGTCGTTCTTCGGACGAGGAACACAATCGTCGACAGGCGACCATTTAGGCCAGGTATTATATACACTGTGCTATCGAGAACTAACACGCGTAGTTCATTTAATGTAATGAAATCCATCATGTTTGTATGAAAATCCGGTGTTTTATATGATTTCTATCGTTGTTTATATGAAATATCAGTTTGTCTATGTGTTTGCGTGAATTTACGTCGAGGTTGGTTGAGTTCTGTCATAATGTGTGTAGCTACGGTTGGATGGCGTAATTTGAATTGCTGTCGGTCTGCGGTGCTCGAGCGCGTTGTGGGACAAAAACACAACTCATGCGAGCTCGTCTCAACGTCGCGTGGAGGATCATGACCATGAGCACCGAGCCATTCCTCGTTCGCCGGTAGCAAAGGCACGGTGTACAAAAGTGCAATATTTTGGCTACCGGGCAAAGATCAAACATCCTCCCAACAGATTCAAATCCTCGTTAGCCATGGAATTTTTCCATGTGTTGTTTTCATGGACTAGCAAGATGCCGTGCATTGCACGAACATCAAATGCATTTTTTACAAACTCCGCATGCATGCAAGGGATAATTAATGTCCTCCTTTGCTAGTACCACGAGGCAAACACCATTAATATTACATCGATTAGTGTTAGTGGCCTTGTATATCTGCAAATTGTAATTTTGATAGTGGCCTTGTATATAAAAATGGAGGAGAAAGATGAGAGATAAGGTGAGGAGGAGTGGGGCGTGGGGGTGGTGGTGGTGGACTGGGCGGAGGCATGGGGATGGGCGCGCATTATGTCTGGGTTTATCTCTCTCACACACCCCGTGGGTGGGGGCGTGCAAAGAAGAGTGCTGCCTGCGCGCGTACTCCATCTCTTTCCCAACCACACCAGCGTGTACATGGTGGAGCTCATTTCTGTCTGAAAAAGGCAGCCACGTGGTAATTTGGCCGTGTCTTGGTTGTCCACTTGGTGGAGGGAGGATCGTCTATGACGGGTGAACAAACAAATTGCGACTTGGCGTTATGTTAAATTAAAAAGAGGCAAACCATGTGGGCCTACCTTAGAGCAAGGCTCTACACCTTTGGAGTACTTTTGATATGTCCCATCAACTTCTGAGAACAAGGAGAAGCTTGCTTAGTCGCTGTCTCCCCACCCACAGTAGCGGTGGCTCGCGGGATGGTGGCTTGCTTCAGTAGTAGTAGTACTACTACTCTATGCATGCCTTCGCCGCTCCTCGCCCACCAGTGGTGGCTTCATGACCGAGGAAAATTTACTACTCCCTCTGTTTACTCCTCGTCCCTACTACTATACTTTGGTTAGTACTCCCTCCATTTACTTATACAAGGCCACTATAAAAAATACATTTGCATCTATACAAGGCCAAAATAATGTCGAGACAAAAGTTACTACTCCCTCCTTTCAGTTTGTGGCTCAATTTCAAAATCTCTCCAACCAAGGTAGGCGTTGGTGGTCGAATTAATTTAAGTAGTTTGCACAAGTAATTAAATGCGCTCGTTTTTAGAGAAGTTATGTTTACGAGGCATTAATTAGAGCGAATGCATGAATGACCACTAAATTTCCATGAACTTGTACATGCACCGATAAGTACAATAGTGCGCTTTACTATAGGGCATTTTTGCATATGTGGAGGAAAGAGGCAAGGAAAAAGTGGTGAAGCGGGCTCTCATGCAGAGCCAGCCTCTACTACATGGTGGAGCACTTGGGAGAGCACTGTATGGAGGTGGTCAGGAATCGGGAGACTCATGTGGATCGTGGCGCCTTGATAAAAATGATAATGGCGAGTCAAATCACGGGCCTCACTGTCCAGCAGTAACTTCGCTGTCAAATCACATAGCCCTACGTTTGTAGCAGCCTACTCCCTCGTATTCTCGCGTCTCTGTCGAACCGACTAAGTGAACTGCCCGCCGCCTACGCTGAAAAAAGCCCGCCCTCGACTTTTAAATACAACTACATTAAGCAAGAATCCAATGTTATACTTTTATGACATAGTAACTCATATTTAGTTAGTCAAATGGATGACCTAGAACTACATCGGGCCCTATAAACGAGGCAGCTAAAAATAAAAAACGAGATGGAGAGGTAGTTAGGAGGTATCTTTTAGATCAATATAGTCGGGATTCACCAAGGAGCAAAACCAAGTGGCGGCTGCTCCTGCCGTGTTGGTAACAACTCAAGCAAGGTCAGTCCACTTGAAATGGCGACACATTACAGGACCCTTTGGCCGACATGTGGCTCATCATGGTCGTGCGCCCTGATAGTAGAAAATGGCGATGAGGGTCAAATCACAAAGCCCCACCTTTCTGCATTAATTTGGATTGTTGAATGACGAAGCAACCATCATTTCACTCTAGGGTGCAAGAGCATAAAGAAAGAAAACAATGATGCGTCGGCAGCTACCTAGGCACCCCAGGTAGGGGTCTCCACTCTGATCCTTTTTTAAAAGCGCCTCCACTACAAATCGGCTTCTCCCTCGTCCTCTTGAAGAAAACCGATGATGAGTGCGGCGGTAGGGCTTTAGGAGTACTATGGCGTCGCGGGGCCACGTCCTATAAGCGGGTTGAGTCGGCGCCTTAAATATTGTGGTCACTTGGTTTCTACGGAGGCGAGGCAGCGTTTTGGGTTCGAGGGACGGTGGAGATATAGTACATACAAAAATTTGTGGGCGTGGGTTCGTAGAAAGCAATGATGCATGGCCCTGCATTTTGATATACGGGGCAGTGAAATTTGCTACTCTACTCAAAACTAGTAAGGTACACATGTATTGAGCATGATATTTCAAAACCAAATTATGAATAAATACACACTATAGCATGTAAAGCTTTGAGTCATATATTCATGATGTAGATGTTCTTTTAGATCTTATAGTTCATCTCATTCAAAATGAATTAGTTTTATAAAAATGTTAAGATTATGGGGTTGTGCATTCTAAATCATAAAGTAAAAAAAGAAATAATGGCAATTCATTTAGAAAAAATAATCAATTATGATCTGAAGATTCTAGAACAAAGGAGAAGTGCTTGTGTTTTGAGGTTTGTGCATTATGCTAAGTTCAACCATGGAGTCTTCTAAATGGCGAGATCTGGTGGAATGTTCATGATATCCAACGACCATAGTGCTCGGATTGCCCATCTACTGCCTTATCGAGTTAGCTTCATCCAGCGACCATCTTTCAAAGTTATTGCCACACTATATAGTTCTTGTGCCATAGTTGCATGTTTTGGAAAAAAACTACTAGTGGGTTGTACTATCTATTTAGGAATAGAAGATGTATACATGGAAATTTTAGGGAAAGAGATGACATGGAGCATCTCAATTCCTATGAGTAGGGATTGGAAAAGAGATGTCATTTGGTTCACATCAAATGAACTTTTCTATTGAATCTAGAGATGACATGTATCTCAATTCCTATGCGGAGGGATTAGAAAAGAGATGTAATTTGGTTCATATCATAGGAACTTTTCTATTGAATATACGCTAATGTTTATTTTTGAAATTAAGGGAGTATAGGAATCCATTCATATGAACCAAGTGGCTCTAAAGCTATAGAAATGATATCATGTTTATTTCCTTGAAATGTGGAGTATATGAATCTATTCCTATGAACCAATTGGCTCTAAAGGAAAAAATCCTATAAAAATCATATCATATAGAGTTCCTATGATATTCCTCGACACTAAGGATGCTTGAAATTGCTGCGGGTGATCGATGGTCTTTCTTTGTAGACTCCTCACCCATATTTATAGTTACCTCTCGAATATAATGAAATGATATATGGGGTATTCTACATGTGCACTTTGGTACCAAGCTTCGGTAAAATTTTGCAAGGTTGAATTTTCATAAAGCTATATACCTTGCATTTGGACGAGGAGCATCTGACAGTTGCTAACACTCGCGTGGAAGATTTGTGTGGAGGGTGGCTGTTCGTTAAATGACATGGCAAAAGCCCGACCTTATCGGATGCCGATCTACGGTTCTTATGGCGTTAAATGCGGAAAAAGCTTGTGGCGAGCGTTTGTGGATAATGATTTACGGACACATGCATTGCATTGATCGTGCCCCTCTCTCTCACGCTTCGCACCCTCACAGTCACGTCTCTCCGAGTCCTCTCGCGACTTCCGTCGCACCGTCTATCTGCGGTAGGCGTCATGCTATGTGCTCTTCACACCTACCCTCGAACTTCTAAAAAAAAAAGGCGAGCGCACATTTATTTTAGCTCACGTTACACACTTATACTATTACTCTTGCGGTGAGCGTTCTTTGGGCATTGTATATTGTACTCTCATGAAGAGAAGTGGTGCGCCGCACTAGTTCTCTCACAACCACTCGTGTGTACGCGTGGGGCGCATTTTTTTTGAAGCTGGTTCAACAAAATCACTCCACTATATATAAGCAGGAGCCTTAGCGCTTGCTTTACTAGGGTTCTCTCGTTCACTCTCTCATGCTCTCCAGATCTAACAAGACATAGGTGGCCACACTCTCTCTCAGCTCACGGCTGGTCACAAATCGGCCGGACAACCTCCGGCAGGCGGGGGTGTAGGTGCATCGTTCATCTTTGTCGTCGTGGGGAGAGACCAACGGCTGCCACAGCGTCCTGATCGTGGCCGTGCGTTCTCTCGAAGCGCCCGGCTCGGAAGAGCCTCAGACCCTTCTTCCTCCCTCGATGTGGCCAAGACACGGCCTCCGGCGCCGTCTTTGCCACATGCCGATGACCCTCGTATATATTCCTTGAAACCTGCCTTGCTCTGCCCCAGCTCCTTTGTGTGGATCCTTTTCTAGTTCCGTCCATTGTTCCAAAGCCACCTAGACTTCTACATGATTAGAAGTAAAGCTAGTTCATCTGATCGACTAAGCGTTGGTTAACAGGGAAGAAAGTGGAAAGCTATAGCATGAATCTAGGACTTGGTTCTAAGAGAAGCGGGGAAAGTAGTAATATATGTCATTGTTTAAATAATTGTATTTCATATTTCATAAACAGGGATGATACATTTCCGTGTCGTTTCTATCGTGCAATCAAAAGCACACACCTCGGTTTTAGTACAACTGCGCTTAATGAGATGGCTATCCCTCGTTGCCGTCGTCTAACCTCCGTATTCAAGGTATCCCTACATTGGTAGTAGTAACTAAGGTAGAATGACCAGCATAATCTAAAAAGCTGATTACGTATGTTTTACTTCCGATTGCGTGCGGAGACGGCTAACTGCAACCTAGTGCAGGAATGCACTTTCTACAGTTCATCCATGGACAGGAAGCGGCTGCCGCGGATTTTTGGACAGGTCTTGGGACAAGAGGCATTGTGGTTGCCTTATTTCTGCAAATAGCGGTGCTTAAATTTAGTGGAATGCACAAGCATTTCAGCTGGTGCATACCTTTGCATGGTTCGTTCAGCATTCCAGCTAAGACCACAATTATAACTGGTTATTCGGAATGAGAGAACCTAACCCTGGATGGTAGCAACAAGAAAAACCGAGTGAACTCCAGGAAATTTAAGCTGCGGAGAATCTCTTTCGAGAGAAGCCTTTTGCTTGTTTTTCCTGATTTGTAAACCTTCTCACAACTTTGTCTTTTGCTTGTGAACTAGTATATGTTTGTTATGTTCTATGAATCCTTGAGATGTATAAAATTGCTTAACTTATGCTTTTCATGTTTTTTATGAAGACGAGTTTAATGTGAGTGTTCCACATAGTATTGGACTAAGCGTGTGAGCGTTTGGAATTTATTACATTGTGGCCTCAATTAACTGCATGACCTTGTAACAAGATACATAGTTGCTTATATGATCGGACAACAAATTGTTGATTATTAGCTGGTTGATAGCCTAGTGTTGAAGCGAGCTGAGCCAATGTGTCGTGATTTGCACTGCTTACAAGTGGGGTAGCACCAACAGTGTTTACAAGTACTTATGTATCGTCGGCACATGGTTCTCGAGCAGTGCTCTATTTCATCAAAACACACACTGCTTATGATAAACCGTGACAACTTATGTCTTACCATGCCATATTCATGAAAAAACTAGTGAGGGCGCATCTGTTTGACAACAATTCGATGGTTCTCACATGATTCCGGGCACACAAGTGCAGCAGTTCCCATAGACAGATTCAAGCAGTACTAGCCCCAAAGGGGTCGATAGGCAAGGTTGGATAATTAGACACAATCAAACTACTATTAAACACTAGTTGGGGCAATTATTTCATGCCTCGATCTAATTTGGGCTGGACACAAAGGCGAACCTTGCCATGAACATCATCGAGGGCGTCCATGACAGCTCAATCCTGTGAACCTTCATGAAGACAACCTTGTGGCCTTGCACTGATAAACTTGTTTGTGGAGGCATGCCACATCATCTTCCTGCGTAAGCACAAGAACAATATGCCTCACAAGCGAAGGAGTAGCTTTGAACTTCTTGTGCTTGATACCACTGGACAACCGCGACAACGGTGAGGCTGGAATAGAACTCTTCATTGGTATAATCATAAATGGCTTCCGAGGATCCAACATCCTAAGAACTCTGTTTTCCGGTCGTATATTCAGGTCGTCCGCCTCATAGCGAGTGACATGTACAACCACACAAATCCTTATCGTATCGGGGCTCTAATTGAAACGAAACAAATTCTGAATTACTTTTCAGTATAAGAAACACAAGTTATTTAAACCACTATGTATAGCATGGCATGAAGCTAATAAAATTTTGCATTATTAATCACCAATACTTCCTTTTCCAAAAAATCACCACATACTTAGATGAAAAACCACAATCGAGATCGGCAAAGAAATCACCTTGGGCAGCTCAGCAGGACACATGCTCGAAGGGAAAAACTGCTCTCCGGTGCCAATGTAACCTCAAGCAGGCGTTGACCATCTCGGTAGTGGCCGTGGCGTGTCTGGGGTCAGCTTGGTGGTTGCCTCCATCTTCTTGGAGCTCTCTGTCTCGTGGGGATAAGCCTCCCGTCTGCTCCAATATCGGCGAGATCTTTGCGGTTCTCCTTGGTCCATCATGAAGCCCGCGAATGCTAGGAGACCCGAAAGGAAAACACAATCGCAATGACAATGAAACAAAAAGCAGTGAGAATCGATTCTGCTTTGCAAAAGTTCTTTTTTCTCTAAACAAAAATATACCAATATCACGGATCCGCTTATCTTCCCTTCGTTTGGAGAAAAACGTTGGCGAATCAGTGTTGCCTTTCTTGAAGGCGGTGAGGAGAAGGGATTCAGTGAAGAGTGAAATGATGGTTGCCGTCCGTCAAACTTAGACTGCGGGGGAGGTGGGGTTTTGTGATCTGACGGCTCGTTCTTGCCCGGCCTTCTGAGGTGACTCTCCGCCTTCATACTGCCTTCTAATTTGGTGGATGGCATTTTGGGCCCGGTGCTGCATGACCCGCATGTGGTGCACAAAAGTATAACAACATTCATGGGGGCGTTTCAATGACCTAGGAGGGGGCAGGGAAGGCGGTAGAGTGTCTCCACTTTACTAGTAGTAATTGTTTTTGGGTAGATGTAGTGTCTCCTTGTACTAGTAGTAATTGTTTCTCTGGGTCCAAGACAAAACAACCCATCCACACTAGTAAATACTAAAATCAATTCAAAATCCATATATTTCTTGAATGAGGCGCTACCCACCCCGGCACACCGCCCCCCCAAACCTGGGTGCTCTACTTCCTCCTCGCTCCCACCCACCTCATGTGAGCTTGCTCCTCGTACCCCCAATTCCTCACCTCACTCCTAAAAACCCAGCTCCCCTTCTTCCTCACTCTTGAAAACCCCACTCCCCTTCTTCTTCGCTCGCACCAACTAAACCGTCATTGTTTACTCTGCTCAAATCCGTGGCGCGGCATAGCGCCCTCGAGGAAAATGGGTTGGCTGACCCCGCGCCAAGAAGATGAGGCTCCCGCCAGGCCCGCGTTTAGATCCCGTCCCGACAGCGGGGGAAAAGCGACCCGCCCCCCGGATCCCGGGAACCGTAGAATCTGGGTGGACCCGCATCAACGATCTCCGGACGCCGTCCTTGGGAGATCATCTCGCTCTCCCCACCAAGGATTGCTGCCCTTTTAAGTCCTCTCAATTTGGTGGCGCCCTCTGTCCCGGCCCTTAAATCTCGGCGTCGTCTTATCTCTCTTCAATGATTTTGAAATCCCGGCCATCATCTCCTCCCACCGGTCTCCGTTCAAAGCCTCTGCATCCCGTCATGCTACGGCAAACATACCATGCCCGCGGTGGGCCTTGGCTGAAATCCCAATTCACAGAACTACAGCTGCTTGAGTTCTACTATTCCCAAATCACATACCACATACGAGCATGAACTTGTGCCCTCGGCACCGATGTCCATCTGCGGTTTCCTCCTCTCTCCACCCGCCACCTTTGCGTTGTGCTACCTAACAATCTGGTACTAAACCTTCGACTCCCATTTCCAAAAACTTTCACTTGCGGGTTTGTATTCAGGCCTCATTGCAGCATCATCCACTCCGGTTGCCTCTGTTGAGTGCTTGGTGCTTTTTCCCAATTAGAATCGGTTGTCTCCAAATAAAAGCTAACCTTGTAAATTGGAATTTCTTTTGAGAAGGGCTCATCATCAAGATGCCCTTCACTTCAAAGGTTGATCCTTGATTCTAGTTATTCACCATTGCAAATAACCGTCCTCTCTGGCCTAATTTGGAGACCTTGGGTGTAATACATGATCTATGTGCTCATTTCAATATGGTGTTTGGCTCCACAGTTCTTGGTACTTTATATTATCATCTACACTTGTAACCATAAGCTGCATTTTAAATTTCTGCGCATAATTTATATATCTTTGGAGTACACATTTTGTACTAATATTATGTTCTATGCTCAATGAAGAGTTTCTCCATGGATGGCCTATCAATGGTGCTGGATTCTATCAAGATCTTATATATCCAAATGAATAGTTTTGATCTGAACAAGATTATTGGCTTGCTGCAATGCTTTCCATGTTTGGAGAAGTTGTATATAAAGGTGATAATTTCACGCACATTGGAAGCCCGCATATAGTGTACTAAATTAAGCGTTCAGTTGTTTTAACACTTTCTTTTAGACCTTAACTATTTTCAATCTTCCCGTATATTTGGCAGAGGGCCGGGTAAAAAGTTATAATCAATCGGTGGATTAAGTAAGCATCGGGATTTTCTCACTTCTCATGAGATTGAAAGAATAACGATAGAACGATATGTAAAGTGCAAACACAAGATTTGTCACATTCTTCCTGCTGAATCGAGGTTACTATTTCCATCAGGCTTAAGTTTATCCAGGCATGGTTTTTGTGGATGGGTATGTAAAGAAAAAAAGGGTTTGGTGGGCAAAAGATCTTACGGCGTGTTGGGCTTCTATTTACAACATATTGTGGTCATAATCCATAAATTTTACGACCGGGATGTTCATTCTATGGACTGACCGATCCATTTTTTGGGACTCGAAAACAGTGTTGGAGTTAGATGTTGTTGCCCTTTTCAATCTAGGTTTTTTAAAACCTGATGAACAATTAACCCTCGTGCTTTTTCAGTTTGTAGTGGAGTTAGATGTTCCTGCCCTTTTCAACTCGGCTGTGACTATCATATTTTCTTTGAAACAAGGCAAATGGCTTGCCATTCGTTTAATTTAGAGTGAAATGTTGTAAAAATCCCAACCAAAAATAACATCACTCTCCTTGGCGAGCTCTTGTGCATTCTGAAGCCAAGTGAATTACCAGCACCCACAAACTTATTTCAAACTAGCACATCGAATGGGCTGTAAATTTTTCATAGGAAAGGCTGCATAACCATGACGATTTGGATTACGGCAGTTGGGACCCGGAGAAATAGCCTATCCAAGGTGGGTCGACTTAATAGCTAGTCAATAAATGATTCTGCCTACCAGCCTTTGGATTGACATCCAACATCATCGTGTATCTTCTATCTCTTGTCTTCTTCTTCCTCCGGCCGCCCAAACCAAACCACCCCGTCGGCTCCGCTTTGCTCCCCTCCATGGCTGGCTCGCCTCCCCGCCCTACCGTACCTTACCATCCTTAGCGGTCCTCCTCTATTCCCCCACCGTCCTGTTATTCTCCGGCGTCAGGCCCCAACACCCCGTGCCGAACCAGTCAACCCTCGTACTCCCCTCGGCTGCGACTGGACCGGGCATGTTCAACGGCTCCTATTGTTCCATCGAGGCCTCGCCATGTCCTCCGCCTTGTGGCCGGTTCGCTTCGCCATCGCGATGCGCCCGCCCCTCTTCGCGTTGTCACGTCGTTAACAACCGGAAGGAACAAGGAGATGAATTGCGTGGAAGGGATGGCGGTGGGACCCACCAGCGTCATGGTGCAAACAAGTGCCTCTATAGTACAAGCCCAAAAATATGGTTCCTCCTAATGGTTGGACATCGGGGCTCACGCCATTGTCCGTAGTCAATAAGCGAGAGAATTACACTCGGCGGTGACACGGGGGACCCAACAAATCCTTAATTTTTTTTGAGGAACAAGCGGTTGTTATTTATACTAGTTTTAGCGACGGATCGAGGTAACAACGGGGCTGTCGCGAGGGCTGTGGCCCGTTTGCGAGGTTTTATTTATTTTACCACATCATAGAGTTGTGTTTTTTTCTTGCTGAAAATGGCTAGCCAGTTCTATTTTTTTAAAAAATACCCAAACAATGCCTACTTGCTTTATGGCCTTTTGGTTACAAATCTTTCAAGGCGAGGAGAGTTTCATTCGGTTTTCCCAGAAATGGGCTGTACATTTTTAAAACACATCAAACCGGAATTAGTTTCAAATTTTTTTCATCACAAGATCTTAAATTCCATTGATTTTATGCGTGGACAATTATTTGGATTTTATATTTATATAGATTATTTTCAAAATAGTTTGAATGTGAATCAATATTTCTGGATTAAAAACAGTTGACCGCATGAAATATGCAAAATTTCATATAATTTTTAACCGTGGCAACAATATGGTGTAATGCTAACAAAAGAAGATGGGCTCCAAAAAATTATTAAAATTGAAATGGGCTGTACATTATTAGAAATAATGGCAGATGGGTTGTATGTTTTTTCCAATTTGAGGCTGACATTAAGCCTACTACGGGTTGTGGTATGCTTTCATAAAAAAGGTTGATGCACCCAACCCCTTCAACTTAGTGAACACGAGGGTTGTTGTTGGATGTCCATCCAACGGTTCGTTCTTCTTCAATCTCTGCTCTTCATGCTCCGGCCGCTCAAACAAGCGCCCGGGTGGGACTGCCCCTCCTCCCTCGGCGGCTATGCTTACTCCTCCTTACCCCCGTACTCCCATTTGGCCTAGGCATCCCTCTCCTCACCCACACATGCTGTTTTCCGTGGGGGCAGACAATAAACCCTCGTACTCCTCCCTTGGGAAACAAGCTGCGAGTATTCCACAGCTCGTTGTTCCTTCCTAGGCCTCGCCGTCGTCCACATACGGTGCCTCGGTGCGGCCTGGTAATGGTCAATGAGCGACATCCATCCAAAGTGGGTGTATGTGGAGAGGTGACAGCTGGGTCCATGACCCCGGGGAAATACCTCCTTATTAGGCGCAAAATAATGATTCCTCCACCTAACAGCTAGGATCCCGGGAAGGGCCTCGTATTTTGAAAAATCCCCCGGCCCGATAGGTCGGACCCACCACTATATCTTCGCCGCGGAAGTGCCTCCTTTTCGCCCAAAAAATGAATACCCCTGCTTGGGACCCACCATATTTTGCCTTGACTTGTGGGCCTACTAAGTTGGCGGGCGGAGGGCTTTGTAAACTTAGTCAATACTCCGATGGTTGATGTCCATCCATGACCATAGTGCTTCTTCAACCTCTGGTCTTCTTGCTCCGGCCGCCCAAGCAACATCGGTCGTGCCACCTCCTTCCTCCGTGGC
>JAHIAM010013236.1:0-24972 GCA_021605205.1 Aegilops longissima
CATTTTCTCTTTCTTGAGTCATAGGAAACACGTCTTTGTTAAAGAAATCGAGAAATACTAAGGAAGAATTTCCATTTGATACTCAACTCAAAATCCTACACCTACCAATCCCTTGAATTAAGCTTTTGGAAATCTCATACTGATTCGGTCAATTTCTTGATGTGAAGCCAAGCTCTTCTAGTCTTTGAGAATTTGTTACGGCCCGAGAGTTAGGAAATTACATGATCTTGGATGCCTACGATGAGAACATGATAGCCACGAGGAATTTGGCGTTCCAATTTCCGACCGTTCTTTATCTTTGTGGCCTTCCAAAATATCTTATCCACCTAACGGTCATATCATTGAAGAGGCATTTATGTCTTATCATGTCGGGCTGCTCCCTAGGCTATAAATAGCCGCCCCCTACAACCACTAGTTGGTTGGCTGCTCGAAGAACTTGACACTTGTCATTTGAGAGCAACCCATCCTCACAGGAATTTGGCGAAAATCATCAGTGAGAAACCAAAGTGAGGAAAAACCCAAAAGTGAGGAAAACCCAAAAAACAAACCCTCAACAAACCCAAGTGAGAAGCAGTGAGCCCATCCAGAAGAAATTGATCCCGCGATGGATCCGACGCTTTTACCTTTGAAGGCTGTGCTTCTTCGAGACGGTTAGGCGTCACGGTCTAAACATCCAAGAGGAATTGTGGATTGCCGGTGACCAAGTATGTGAAGGTTTGGAAATGCTTTGAAGACTTACCACGAGTGATTGGGCCGAGTGCATGACCTTAGTTCAAGGAGAATCACAGTGAGGACTTGGTGTCTGAGCTGCGTGCTTTCGATGGTGGAGTCAGAATGCGTGTCCTCGAGTTTAAATACTCGGCCGCTCAACGGACGTGCAAGCTGGGAGCATGAGTTGGAACTGATCTACAAATCATTGTCTTCACCAACCTAACTGGTTCCATTTCCTCAACCCTTTCATTTCCTCATTCTTGTGTTGAGTGTTTGTTCATTCTCTGTGTTTGAAGACTTTGGTGAAGACTTTCTCAATTTCCTCGAGATCAATTTCTTGATCTGTTTGTCTTCATCTTGTGTTATCCTGTAATTACGCTGCCTACTCTGTGATTGTCTTCATTTCATCATGATGACTATACCTGTAATCTGCTATGCTTACTTCTGAGTACTTATTCCGCTGCATGTATTTCTTCTTAAGCTAAGGAATTTCCTCGCGGCAAATTCCTCGATTGAAAATTTGTAAATTCTCTAAAATAGCCTATTCACCCCCCTCTAGTCGATATTGCCTTTTCAATCGGCGGACAATTACGGACACGGTTCCTAACCAGAAAAAATCAAATCGTCGATTGTCCGGATGCAAAGGCCCTTGCAGCCTTCAAACACAACATCCGGGACGAGTGGCTTGCGGCACCTAGGACAGGAAAAGCGAAATCCATGGCAGCCCTCACAACACTCATGACCGCTTTTGCGGAGAGAGGACAGATGGCTAGCTCGTAGTAACAACATGACCAAGAGCCTGGTAATTCGGATACCAAGGACAGCAATGGCGGTCGGCGTCGCAACAAGCACAAGCGCCACATGAGCAGCGATAATCACGGAGGATCGTCGGTCAACGCGCGGATTCGGAGGCTCTAAACCGGTCGTGGAAAAAGCCATTTAAAAGAAGTACTCCGGGCCGTCAATTTGGACCGAATACTCGATCGCTCGTGCGGATACCGCGACCCCGAAAAACCAGCCAATCACCAACATGGATTGTTGGGTGTTCAAGCAAGCGAGCAAGTTAAATGCGAAAACAATGACAAGGGGCTGCATAGCGATGATGAGGAAGAGCCCGGCCCTTGAACAATAGAGGACGAAGGGCTTCCCCCACAAGTGCGGACGATGAACATGATATCATAACCCACATACCCAAAGGGGCGAGCGTGCACTAAAGGGCGTATATGCGATGGAGCGATCGCCCCAAAGTTCAACCGTGGTCTTCACTGCCCGATCACTTTTGATCGAAGGACCACCCACTAGCATCCGCCATGGCGGATTCGCGCGTGGTTCTGGACCCAATCATTGGTGGTTTCATCTCACTAGAGTCCTAATGGGCCGGCGGCGGCACTTTGACACCTGCTTTATCGGGACACGATCATAAAATGGGCATAGACCCATCAAAGTTAAACCCACGAAGGCGACCTTTAAAGGCGTCATACAGGTGTGAGGCCAACTACGAGCTCGATTACACTTGAAGTGGTCTTGGATCCCGGATAACTTCGAAGCGAGAGTTAATCTTGACATAGTCCCGTTCTGCGGCGGCTATCACGCCTTTGCTTGGGACGAACCGCATTGCAAAGTTCAATGCGGTGCCGCTTCTCGCATATCTCAAGCTCAAGATGCGAGGTCCTCGAGAGTCATTACGGTCAATGGAAACACCAGCGCTCTCTCACGGACGGAGGAGCATCTGGCTGACTCTCGCGGCGGAAGTACAAAGCAACCTCTTAAGGAAATTCTCGAGTCCGGCGGTTAAGCGTCCGGACACCGTCAAGCGCCGGAGTAACCTACAACAAGACCGCTGGCAGGTTCGAGCACGCGCAATGCTGCCCCAAACCCGACCCTCGCGAAATTGCGAAACCAGTACTACGCGTACATAATTACGCTCTGTAAATACCATGGGCATAGGGGGAGGGGCACGACCACGACATGCCCAGAATGCGGCTCAACCGCACCATGTTGGAAATATGCCCTAGAGGCAATAATAAATTAGTTATTATTATTATATTTCCTTGTTCATGATAATCATTTATTATCCATGCTATAATTGTATTGATAGGAAACTCAAATACATGTGTGGATACATAGACAACACCATGTCCCTAGCAAGCCTCTATTGGCTAGCTCGTTGATCAATAGATGGTTATGGTTTCCTAACCATGGACATTGGATGTCATTGATAGCGGGATCACATCATTAGGAGAATGATGTGATGGACAAGAACAATCCTAAGCCTAGCACAAAGATGCGTAGTTAGTATGCTAAAGCTTTTCTAATGTCAAGTATCATTTCCTTAGACCATGAGATTGTGCAACTCCGGATACCGTAGGAATGCTTTGGGTGTACCAAGCGTCTGGCGTAAGCTGGGTGGCTATAAAGGTGCACTACGGTATCTCGAAAGTGTCATTGGGTTGGCACGAATCGAGGCTGGATTTGTCACTCCGGTTGGCGGAGAGGTATCTCTGGGCCCTTTCGGTGGGACATCATCATAATGTGCACAATGTGACCAAGGGGTTGATCACGGGATGATGTGTTCGGAGCAGTAAAGAGACTTGCCGAAGCGAGATTGAACAAGGTATCGGGATACGGCGATCGAATCTCGGGCAAGTACAATACCGCTAGACAAAGGGAATTGTATCACGGGATCGATTGAGTCCTTGACATCGTGGTTCATCCGATGAGATCATCGTGGAACATGTAGGAGCCAACATGGGTATCAGATCCGCTGTTGGTTATTGACGGAGAAACGTCTCGGTCATATACGCATGGTTCCCGAACCCGTAGGGTCTACACATAAGGTTCGATGGCGCTAGGGTTATAAAGGAAGTTTGTATGTGGTTACTGAATGTTGTTGAGTCGGATGAGATCCGGACGTCACGAGGAGTTCGGAATGGTCGGAGGTAAAGATTTATATATGGGAAGTTGTTGTTGACCATCGGGAAAAGTTTGAGTTTTCGGTATTGTCAGGAAGCCGGAAGGTTCGGAGGATTCGGAGGGTGGGGAGGTCCACCTAGTTCCACCGTCAATACAGTAGCATGGGCTGTGAGGCGCCCTAGCCAAAGTGGGCTGGGCACCACTTCCCCAAGGCCCATCTTTGGGGTGAAGGAAACCCTAAGGGAAGGCCTCCACTTGACTTGGAGGCACCTCCTAGGTGCCGCCCCAAGTCCCATCTAGGGCTGGCCGCACCCCTTGGGGTGGGATCTCCTAGGGGCTGGCAGCCCCTTTCCCCTATATATACTTGAGGTTTTGGGCTGCCCAACAACACGACACCTTCTGCCTCTTGGTGCAGCCTCCCTCTCTCCTCCTCCTCTCCCTTGGTGCTTGGCGAAGCCTGCGGGATGCCACGCTCCTCCACCACCACCACGCCGTTGTGCTGCTGTTGGATGGAGTCTTCCTCAACCTCTCCTCTCTCCTTGCTGGATCAAGGCGTGGGAGGCGTCACCCGGGCTGTCGTGTGTTGAGCGGAGGTGCCGTCCGTTCGGCACTAGGATCTCGGTGATTTGAATCACGAGCAGTCGACTCCATCAACCCCGTTCACTAGAGCGCTTCCGCTTAGCGATCTACAAGGGTATGTAGATGCACTCTCCTTCCCTCGTTGCTAGTTTCTCCATAGATAGATCTTGGTGACCGTAGGAAAATTTTGAATTTCTGCTCGTTCCCCAATAGTGGCATCATGAGCTAGGTCTATTGCGTAGATTCTTTGCAGAGTAGAACACAAAGTAGTTGTGGGCGTTGATTTTGTTCAATATGCTTACCGTTACTAGTCAATCTTGTTTGGCGGCATTGTGGGATGAAGCGGCCGGACCGACCTTACGTACTCTTCGTGAGGCAGGTTCCACCGGTGACATGCACTTGATGCATAAGGTGGCTAGCGGTGCCGATCTCTCCCACTTTAGTCGGAGCGGATTCGATGAAAAGGGTCCTTATGAAGGGTAAATAGCAATTGGCATATCACGTTGTGGTTTTGCGTAGGTAAAGCGTTCTTGCTAGAAACCCATAGCAGCCACGTAAAACATGCAACAACAATTAGAGGGCGTCTAACTTGTTTTTGCAGGGTATGCTATGTGATGTGATATGGCCAAGAAGAATGTGATGAATGATATGTGATGTATGAGATTGATCATGTTCTTGTAATAGGATTCACGACTTGCATGTCGATGAGTATGACAACGGCGGGAGCCATAGGAGTTGTCTTTATTTATTCATGACCTGCGTGTCATTAAACAGCGTCATGTAATTACTTTACTTTATTGCTAACGTTAGCCATAGTAGTAGAAGTAATAGTTGGCGAGACAACTTCATGAAGACACGATGATGGAGATCATGATGATGGAGATCATGGTGTCATGCGGTGACAATGATGATCATGGAGCCCGAAGATGGAGATCAATGGAGCTATATGATATTGGCCATATCATGTCACTACTATATAATTGCATGTGATGTTTATCATGTTTATGCATCTTGTTTACTTAGAGCGGCGGTAGTAAATAAGATGATCCCTCATAAAAATTTCAAGAAGTGTTCTCCCCTACTGTGCACCGTTGCTACGGTTAAATGCGTTTAAGCACCGCGTGATGATGGTGTGATAGATTCTTACGTTCACATACAGCGGGTGTAAGACAGATTTACACATACAAAACACTTAGGGTTAACTTGGCGAGCCTAGCATGTACAGACATGGCCTCGGAACACGAAGACCGAAAGGTCGAGCATGAGTCGTATAGAAGATCGATCAACATGAAGATGTTCACCGATGATGACTAGTCCGTCTCACGTGATGATCGGACACGGCCTAGTTATTTCGGATCATGTAATCACTTAGATGACTAGAGGATGTCTATCTGGTGGGAGTTCATAAGATGAACTTAATTATCTTGAACATAGTCAAAGACCTTTTGCAAATTATGTAAATGGCTAGCTTTAGTTCCTTTGTTTAGATATGTTCCTAGAAAATATAGTTGAAAGTTGAAAGATGGCGATTATGCGGACGATGAAAGCTTATGTCCTTAATGCACCACTCGGTGTCTTTGAACCCCAAGCGTCGTTTGTGGATGTTCGAACATCGGACATACGTTTGATAACTACGTGATAGTTGGTTAAGCGGTTTAGAGTTGAGGCACCAAAGGCGTTTTGAAGCGTCGCGGAACATATGAGATGTTTGAGGGCTGAAATTGGGATTTCGGGCTCGTGCTTACGTCAAGAGGTATGAGACCTCCGGCGATTTTCTTAGCCTGCAAACTAAGGAGAAAAACTCAATCGTTGAGCTTGTGCTCAGATTATGCAGAGTGTAACAATCACTTGAATCGAGTGGGAGTTGATCTTCCGGATGAGATAGTGATGTTTCTCCAAGACATTGCCACCAAGCTACTAGAGCTTCGTGATGAACTATAACATATCGAGGGGATAGATATGATGATCCTTGAAGTGTTAGCGATGTTTGACACCACGAAAGTAGAAATCAAGTAGGAGCATCAATTGTTGATGGTTGATGAAACCACTAGTTTCAAGAAGGGCAAAGCAAGAAGGGCACTTCATGAAGCGGCAAATCGATTCTGCTCTAGTGAAGAAACCAAGGTTGAACCCAAACCGAGACTAAGTGCTTACGTAATAAGGGAACAACCACTAGAGCAGAATTACCCTAGATACTTGGTAGATGAGAAGGCTGTCAATAGAAGTATATTGGATATACATTATGTTAATGTGTACTTTACTAGTACTCCTAGTAGCACGGGATATTAGATACGGTTTGATTGCTAAGTGTTAGTAACTCAAAATAAAAAGCTACTGGAATAAGCGGAGACTAGCTAAAGGTGAGGTGACGATATGTGTTGGAAGTGTTTCCAAGGTTGATGTGATCAAACATCATGCGCTCCCTCTACCATCAAGATTAGATGTTAAACCTAAATAATTGTTATTTGGTGTTTGCGTTGAGCATAGACATGATTGGATTATGTCTATCTCAATCTGATTATTCATTTAAGGAGAATAATGGTTACTCTATTTATTTGAATAATACCTTCAATGGTCTTGCACCTAAAGGAATGGTTTATTGAATCTCGATCGTAGTGATACATTTTCATGCCAAAAGATATAAGATAGTAATGATAGTACCACTTACTTGTGCTTTGCCATGTAAGTCATAAAAGCATGAAGAAGCTCCATGTTGATGGATCTTTGGACTCACTCGTTTTGAAAAGTTTGAGACATGCACGAACCATGTCTATTGGTGTATCGCATGAAGAAACTCCATGCAGATGGATCGTTTGGACTCACTTGATTTTGAATCACTTGAGATATGCAAATCATACCACATGGGCAAGATAGTGAAAAGCCTCGGTTTCAATAAGATGGAACAAGATAGCAACTTGTTGGAAGTAACACATTTGATGTGTGCAGTCCAATGAGTCTTTGAGGCATCTGATGAATATCGTTATGTTCTTACTTCACGGATGATTGAGTAGATGTTGAGTATATTTACTTGATGAAACACAAGTCTGAATTATTGAATGGTTCAAGTAATTTCAGAGTGAAGTTGAAGATCATCGTGACAAGAGGATAGAATGTCTATGATATGATCATAGAGATGAATATCTGATTCTGAGTTTTGGCACACAATTAAGACATTGTGCAAATTGTTTCACAATTAATACCGCTGGAACACCATAGTGTGATGGTGTGTCCGAACATCATAGTTGCACTCTATTGGATATGGTGCATACCATGATGTCTCTTATCGAATTACCACTATCGTTCATGGGTTAGGCATTAGAGACAACCGCACTCACTTTAATAGGGCACCACGTAATTCCGTTGAGATGACACCGTATGAACTATGGTTTAGAGAAACCTAAGTTGTCATTTCTTAAAAGTTTGGGGCTGCGGCGCTTATGTGAAAAGTTTCAGGTTGATAAGCTCGAACCCAGCGGATAAAATGCATCTTCATAGGACACCCAAAACAGTTGGGTATACCTCCTAATTCAGATCCGAAAGCAATAGGGATTGTTTCTTGAATCGGGTCCTTTCTCGAGGAAAAGTTTGTCTCGAAAAGTTGAGTGGGAGGATGGTGGAGACTTGATGAGGTTATTGAACCATCACTTCAACTAGTGTGTAGCAGGACACGAGGAAGTTGTTCCGTGGCACCTACACCAATTGAAGTGGAAGCTTATGATAGTGATCATGAAGTTTGGATCAAGTCACTACCGTACCTCGTGGGGTGACAAGGATCGTACTACTTGAGTGATGCGGTGATCCTGTCTTGAAGGTCATGTTGCTGAACAACAATGAACCTCGAGCTATGGAGAAGCGATGGTGGGCCCAAATTCCGACAAATGGTTAGAACCATGAAATCGAGATAGGATCCATGTATCGAACAAAGCATGGACTTTGGTGGACTTGCCGATGATCGGCAAGCCATTGAGATGAATGGATCTTTAAGAAGAAGGCGGATGTGGGCGGTAATGTCACCATCTATGAAGCTCGACTTGTGGCGAAGAGTTTTCACAAGTTCAAGGAGTTGACTACGATGAGATTTTCTCATCCGTAGCGATCTTAAGTCCGTCGGAATCATGTTAGCATTAGCTGCATTTATGAAATCTGGCAGATGGATGTCAAAGCGATTTTCCTTACGGTTTCGTGAGGAAAGGTTGTATGTGATACAATCGAGAAAGTTTTGTCGATCCTAAGGATGCTAAAAGGTATGCTAGCTCAGTGATCCTTCTAAGGCTGGAGTAAGCATCTCGGAGTTGGAATGTGCGCTTTGATGAGATGATCAAAGATTTTGGGTTTATACAAAGTTTATGAAAACTTGTATTTCCAAAGAAGTGAGTGGGAGCACTATAAATTTCGATGAGTATATATTGTTGACATATTGATGATCGAAATGATGTAGAATTCTGGAAAGCATATCTGGGTTATTTGAAAGGTGTTTTCAAGTGAAAACCTGGATTAAGCTACTTGAACATTGAGCATCAAGATCTATGAGGATAGATCAAAAAGCGCTCAATAGTACTTTCAAATGAGCATATACCTTGACATGATCTTGAAGGTGTTCAAGATGGATCGATCAAAGAAGGAGTTCTTGCACGAGATGTAAGGTATGAAGTTAAGACTTAAAGCTCGACCACGGCGAGAAAAGAGAAAGGGCGAAGGTGCGTCCCCTATGCTTCAGACATAGGCTCTATAGTATGCTATCTTGTGTACCGCACTTAGGAAGTGTGCCTTGCCATGAGTAAGTCAAGGGTACAAGAATGATCCAGGAATGGATCATTGGACATGATCAAAATTGTCCTTGGAATAAATAAGGACATGTTTCTCGATTATGGAGGTGATAAAGAGTTGGCGTAAAGGGTTACGTCGATGCAAGCTTTAACACCTATCCGAATGACTCTGAGTAGCAAACTGGATCGTATAGTGGAGCAACCATTTGGAATAGCTCCAAGTGGAGCGTGAAAGCAGCATTTACAATATGACATAGAGATTTGCGAAGTACACACGGATCTGAAAGGTTCAGGCCCGTTCGGACCGTTGACTAAAACCTCTCTCACAAGCAAAACATGATCAAACCCAGAACTCATTGAGACTTAATCACATGGTGATGTGAACTAGTTTAAGACACTAGTAAACTCTTTGGATGTTGGTCACATGGCGATGTGACCTATCGATGTTAATCACATGGCGATGTGAACTAGATTATTGACTCTAGTGCAAGTGGGAGGCTGTTGGAAATATGCCTAGAGGCAATAATAAATTAGTTATTATTATTATATTTCCTTGTTCATGATAATCGTTTATTATCCATGCTATAATTGTATTGATAGGAAACTCAAATACATGTGTGGATACATAGACAACACCATGTCCTAGTAAGCCTCTATTGGCTAGCTCGTTGATCAATAGATGGTTACGGTTTCCTAACCATGGACATTGGATGTCATTGATAGCGGGATCACATCATTAGGAGAATGATGTGATGGACGAAACCAATCCTAAGCCTAGCACAAAGATCGTAGTTAGTATGCTAAAGCTTTTCTAATGTCAAGTATCTTTTCCTTAGACCATGAGATTGTGCAACTCCGGATACCGTAGGAATGCTTTGGGTGTACCAAGCGTCTGGCGTAAATGGGTGACTATAAAGGTGCACTACGGTATCTCCGAAAGTGTATGTTGGGTTGGCACGAATCGAGGCTGGGATTTGTCACTCCGTGTGGCGGAGAGGTATCTCTGGCCCCTCGGTAGGACATCATCATAATGTGCACAATGTGACCAAGGGTTGATCACGGGATGATGTGTTCGGAGCGAGTAAAGAGACTTGCAGAAGCGAGATTGAACAAGGTATCGGGATACCGGCGATCGAATCTCGGGCAAGTACAATACCGCTAGACAAAGGGAATTGTATCACGGGATCGATTGAGTCCTTGACATCATGGTTCATCCGATGAGATCATCGTGGAACATGTAGGAGCCAACATGGGTATCGAGATCCGTTGTTGGTTATTGATCGGAGAAAGTCTCGGTCATATGCATGGTCTCCCGAACCGTGGGGTCTACACATAAGGTTCGATGGCGCTAGGGTTATATAGGAAGTTTGTATGTGGTTACGAATGTTGTTTGGAGTCCGGATGAGATCCCGGACGTCACGAGGAGTTCGGAATGGTCGGAGGTAAAGATTTATATATAGGAAAGTCTGTTGTTGGGTTAGGAAAAGTTTGGGTCATCGGTATTGTACTGGGACCTTCGGAAGGTTCGGAGGTCGGAGGTCGGAGGTCCACCTATCCGGAGGGTCAATACAGTAGCATGGGCTGAGAGGGATCCAGCCCAAAGTGGGCTGGGCGCCACTTCCCCTAGGGCCCATGCGCTTTGGGGTGAAGAAACCCTAAGGAAGATTCCCATAAGGGAGGCACTCCTCCTAGGTGCCGCCCCAAGAAGGACTCTAGGGCTGGCCGCCCCTTGGGGTTGGATCTCCTAAAGGGGCAGCCCCTTAGGACCCCTATATATAGTGGGGTTGGAGGGCCTCTCAAACACAACTTTTGCCTCTTGGTGCAGCCTCCCTCTCTCCCAAGTTTTCTCCTCTCCTGCGGTGCTTGGCGAAGCCTGCGGGATGCCAGCTCCTCCACCACCACGCCGTTGTGCTGCTGTTGGATGGAGTCTTCCTCAACCTCTCCCTCTCTCCTTGCTGGATCAAGGCGTGGGAGGCGTCACCGGGCTGTCGTGTGTTGAGCAGCGGAGGTGCCGTCCGTTCGGCACTAGGATCTCCGGTGATTTGAATCCACGCAATCGACTCCATCAACCCCGTTCACTAGGCAGCTTCCAGCTTAGCGATCTACAAGGGTATGTAGATGCACTCTCCTTCCCTCGTTGCTAGTTTCTCCATAGATAGATCTTGGTGACCGTAGGAAAATTTTAATTTCTGCTCGTTCCCCAACACCAGCATGGCTCCCGATTGTGTCATTCTCATTCTTTTTATTTCTTTTTTACTTTCGGGACTCCATTCTCATGAAGCCCTGTCCGGCGGTAGAATCTTGAACACACGATGCAACAGCCGGGGAAGCAGCAAGCTACGTCAGTGTCGCTGGTCTCTATTACGAGCAGTATACCTTTTTACATACCATCCGCAGACTTACCCACGGAGAGGACATGTTAAAAGTCTCGTCCCTTGCTTATCGCACTATTTGTATCGTTACGCTCTTCTGCAGCCCTTTTGAATAAACAATACATAACACGCCTATTATTGTATTCCTTTTTCTATATATATATATATATATATATATATATATATATATATATATATATATATATATATATATGTTCATTTATGACATTGTGCAACCGTACACTTTAGTGCAGGCAATACACCGAGGGATTAAGTACCCCACAACATGGTGTGATAAGTCCAAACACTTTCACAAGTCGGCACCCGAACTTATAACATTATATGCATCGGCTCGAATCATGTCTTGGGTCAATAGTTGGGTTTGCCCGGCTCCCATGTTTTGGTACCTTATGTTCCGTTATATCGGCTAAGGTAGCGCTGGGAGAACCACTGCGATTGTGCCCGGTTGAGGTGGGTTAAGCACCTCGGTGGAGAAAGCTAAAACTGACCGTCATGATAGAAGCGAGAGCTGGTCGTTGTTCGAGAGGTTTGAATCCCTAAAGACTTATGCGCTTAGGCGAGTCGGCATTATCCGGCCTGGCGTGGATGGCCCGAACTTCGGTCTTCGAATACTAGGGGCTTCGCCCGAATTTAAAATTATAGAATTCTATGGCTAAGTGAGAGTGTTCAAACATTATAGTCCGGTTGCCTTGTTACGTTGCGTTGGCGCCTCCTCGAAGGACCCAAGAATGGGAACAAGGCGCTAAAGTTTATCCCACACCCGGCACTTTCGTGGCATGGGGCTGAAGCCGACGACTCGCCATCTCTCAAATTTAATACCCGGCCGCCTGAAGTTAATATTTTAAATTCAAAAGTGTTGCTTAGCGCATATGAACAAGTTTTCAGCGTCACAGGATAACAAATGCGAGTCTACTCAAAATTACATCTTTGGAGCATTCATCCGCTATAAAGCGGGCACCCTTGAGGGCGCCCTCATAATACATTTCAGGCTTGCGATGCTCCTTGCCGGTGGTGGTCAGTCCGTCACAAGCTTCTCAGCGTCCATCTTGCCCAGTGCACCTTAGCACGGGCAAGGGCCTCTGAGCACCTTCGATGCTGAGCGGAGGCGCAGCGACTTCAACCCATGGGCGGGCGACCACCGGCCGCCTCACCAGCCCGAGTAGCTCGAGGCATGGCTTCCTTAGGCCATGGCAGAACTATGAGGCCTTTCATGGCTGTTCGGCCACCTTATGGAGCTCGACCAGCTGCTTCAACTGGTCGCTCAAAGAGCACGGGTGTCCGGCCTCAGCATACTGAGACCAGAACACCTTCTCCATTGAGCTTCCCTTTTTGGCTCGGTAGAATGTGGCAGCATCAGACACACTGCTTTGCAGGGGCAGATGTGCGAATGCTCTGGAGAGCTCGGTTCGGGTAAGTAACAGATAATTCACTTTCACATGCTTGCTTTGCATATAGAATGCCTTACCCGCTATCTTCTTCATCGCCTCAATTTCTGGAGGGCTTTGTGGGCTTGGCCTTAGCGTCTTTAGGCTCTCAAGGGCAGCGAGCTCGGACTCTCGAGTCTTTGAGTCACGCTCCAAACTCTCGTGTTTTTCCACGAGGCACAGGCTCTTGCCGCACCTCCGCCACCGCGCCTCCTGCTTCTCTCGCTCGGTGCGCTCACGCCCGCATTGCTTCGGCCTTGGACACGCTTCCTTGGAGTCGCCACCTCGTTCGCAGCCCTGCAATATTCACGTTATTCCTGTCATTTTTGCAACCACATCTTTTAAATACTCCTATAAGGTATTACTTACCTTCCTTGTCCTCGAGCTGCTTTTTGGCAAGTCGAGCTCGTTCTCGGACCGCTCGAGGCTGCTTTAATGCATCAACCTCCATGATCGGTGCGGCGGAGGTCAGCAGCCTGCATTCCCGTATTGACATACTTATGTTAGACTCCTGCGTATATCTTTTAGATCCTCGGTTCGGCTATTTCTTTCCGAACACCAAAGCTGAGCATCATGGGCTACTTGTCTATGCGGTAATATTTTACATATCTTAAATACATACCTCAAAGCCTGTTAGAAGGCTGGCACGAGCTTCGATCAGCCCGCTCTTGGCGGACTGAACTTCAGATCACCACACTCATAACGGTGCGGTGCTCCTCGTCGATGGAAGCGCCGTTGGCGCCTCCATCAAATCATCCGGTGCCTCGGCTGGGCGGAGAGTCACGGCGTCGCGATCTTGCCCTTCTTACGAAGGGTTGCTGTTGGACTCGGAACCACTTGAAGGTTCCGATGCGAATCGGCACGAGGGCGGACTTAAAGCCCTTTGGGGTTTATCCCCTTGCGCTTGAGTCAGAGAGGTCGCCTTGGCGCCTCGGCGCCACCTCCTCCTGGCTGGGCCTTTTGGGACTCCACCTCGGCGTCATCCGCGGTGGGAAGAGGCAAGGCGGTCGGAAGTGAGGTGCTATTCATCCGGCGAATCTAGGGAGCAGCTCGGCAAGCGTCGAGCCGTCTTAGGCGGGCTGCATGGTTATACTCGGCGTTAGAAGATGTTGTGCGACAAATGGAGCATGCATGAGTTATTACGGTATCCGGACACTTACGATTCGCCGAGGCTTGGTCATGGTGGCCACCCCTCTTCCGCCATCGTCGGCGTTGGTGGTGTAGTCGGAGGAAGGTCCTTCCTTCTTGGACCCTCGGCCTCCCAGTTAGGCGGCCTTCCTTTTCTTCTCTCCCGGCTGAGAGGCCTCTTCCTCCTCCTCGTCTTGGCGAGAGAGTCCTAGAGTCATTGGACGATGAGTCCGACAAACACTGGCACGGGAACTCCTCACGAGTTCCGTGGCCTCTTCTTAGCCTTCTTCTCGGACACCACGTGAGGTGCGGAACCGCACCCGTCAATCGAGGCGTCCGATGGATCTTCGGCAAAGGGCGGACGGTCGATCTGTCGGGCGTCTTTAGCGATCTGTCAAAGTGAGGAGTTTTAGATCCGCATAGAGTCAAACTATGAAAAAAGAGTCCGTAAAGGGTAGAAACAGCTTACCTTGCTGGCTTGATCTGCGAGCTGAATCCGCGATCTTGATGGCGGATCGGGAGCCTCGGCGCCCTTGAACAGCACCTTCGAGCATCTTCGTGCGTAGTGTGAAGAGCGGCTCAAGGTTGGTGTTGTGCGGATCAAACTCCCACAAGTTGAAGGCCCGTTGCTGGCATGGGAGGATCCGGCGGATGAGCATAACCTGGACTCGTTGACAAGCTTGAGCTTCTTGTCCACCAGGTTTTGGATGCGGAGTTTGGAGTCGGTCAGCTCTTCGAATTACCCCATGTCGAGCCCGTCTCTTTCCAAGAGGTGAGCCGTGTAGGGAATCAGATTGAAATTGGGTCGCCACCCATTTAAGTCAGCGGCTCGGTGATGTAGAACCACCCGATTGCCAACCTTTATGGTCTCCATGAAGGAGCCCTCGAGAAATAGGGCGTTGGCCATCTTGCCCACCATGGCGCCTCCGCACTCCGCTTGGCGGCCGCCCCTATCTTGACTTGACATTGAAGGTCTTCATCCACAAGCGAAGTGGGGCTGGATCTGAAGGAAGGCCTCGCTTACCACGATGATGAGCGCCGAGATGTTGAGGATGAAATTGAGGGCCAGATCGTGGAAATCTAGGCCGTAGTAGAACATGAGCCCTCGGACAAATGGGTGAAGTGGAAACCCTAGTCCAGCGGAGGAAGTGGGGAGGAACACCACCCTCTCATGGGGCTGGGGATGGGGATGAGCTGCCTTGTCGGGGGAGCCGATCTTGCGATGTCGTCGGACAAGTATCCGAGCCTTCGCATGCTTTTTGATGTGCCCCTCCGTGTGGAGGAGGCCATCCACTGCCTCCCGCTCCGGACATAGTTGGAGAAGGTTGAGGTGGGATGTGCGGACTTAGGGCTGGAGCTCAGAGTCTTGCGAAATGGATAAACAAAGTAGGAAGAAGCGTGTGAAAAAGTGGATCCTTATCCCTTATATGGGCGGACAAGCTATCGTCCCCACCATTACGATAAAACTCGCTTATCTCCCAAGCACCGTAATCAATGGCGCGGTTGGGTTACCGCCCGTAATTATGAGAATCCGGAATAAGGGACACGATCTCTGCTTTGACAAGGCGTGCCAAGAAACCGCCTCGCTAAGCGCTGAGGTGGGAAAGTAAAAGCGATTGAATAAAGGCTTGGCGTGGTGTGATGTCACACCGCGGAATACGTCGAAGAGTTGAACTTGTGTAAATGTTATTCTCTCTACGGTGGTATGTGGAACTTATTTTGCACAGCTGGACACTATCCTTGTGTTCAAAATCTTCTATGAAGAATTAGGAGGAGGAACACGCCTTGCAATGCGAAGACAACATCTGCAGCCCGGACTAAATCGTCATTGAAGCCTGGTTCGAGGAGCTCTTGAGGAGTCTGGATTAGGGGTGTCGGATAATGCGGACTATAGCCTTTGGCGGACTCTGGACATTGAAGATACAAGATTGAAGACTTAGTCCGTGTCCGGATGGGACTTTCCTTGGCGTGGAAGGCAAGCTTGGCGTCTGGATATGTAGATCTCCTCCCATTGTAACCGACGACTGTGTAACCTAACCCTCTTGGTGCCTATATAAACCGGAGGGTTTTAGTCCGTGGGGCGAACAATAATCATACCGTAGGCTAGCTTCTAGGGTTTAGCCTCTACGATCTCGTAGTAGATCTACTCTTGTACTACCCATATCATCAATATTAATCAAGCGGGGTAGGGTTTTACCTCCATC
This sequence comes from Aegilops longissima, assembly GCA_021605205.1. Taxonomy (NCBI): domain Eukaryota; kingdom Viridiplantae; phylum Streptophyta; class Magnoliopsida; order Poales; family Poaceae; genus Aegilops; species Aegilops longissima. The sequence goes on from JAHIAM010013236.1 coordinate 16,119, forward strand.
GAGAGGCCCGAACACAGGTAAAAACATCGTGTCCCTTGTCTCCTGTTACCATCCGCCTAGGCGCTTGCATTCGGGACCCCCTACCCAAGATCCGCGGTTTGACACCAACACCGCATCTACCATTGAGCAGTAGCTCACGACACCATTTGTCGATGTCGCCGCAAAGGCTACCGCCACTACCATCGTTCGGTCTTGGCCGAGAGCTGACCGGAGCTGAGTTCACCCGGCGCTTCGTCTTTGAGATCGGCGTGGTGTAAAGCGGCGGTGACGAGCTCCCTGCTTCCTTCTCATGCACAAGAGGTGTTTGTTGAAATGCCAAAGAGAGAGGAGGGGAGGAAGAAGAAGGTTGGCGTGTGGGTCCCATCTGTCATAACGGTTAACCACGGTCAAAATAAGCGAGTTGACTTTCTTTGCCAGGTCCCACATGTCATAAACAGGTTTAAAATCATAAAAGCGGTCATCAACTCAACTTGGTAGTTTTGTCACAAAATTAGTACTAATCTGGAGTTTTCGGTCACTTTTCAAAATGTGGTAGTTACGTGGAGACGGAATCGTGAAATGTGGTAGTTTTGTCAATTGCTCTCATTTTTTAGAGTGTTGTGCATGATTACCGACACTTGGCATACAATATTTTTCATGTGGTGTATGCGAGTAAATAATCACCACAAAATTATCACGAGTAAATAAAAGCGAGAGATAGTATATATACCACAAACACAGCCAAGACACAATAAACTTGCGAAGAGGCGGACCTTTGCGATGTGAGATCACAATAACAAAACCCAAAACCTAAAAAGTGCCCGCGCACTACTGGAAAACGGCGGCGAGCAGGGCGCTCGATCTCGTCCGATCGGCAGCGGCGCGATGTCTAGGTGTTCCACTGGTTGGAGTGGTGGAGCAGCGCCGCTTCGGACAGCGTGTGGACGGTCGCCTAGTCCCGATCGAGCCCGCCGTGCGAGATAAACTTCCAGCGGACCCACCGTCATAGAGATTAGGCGGTTCCCGCGTGATAGCCGTGCGTGCGTGGTGGGCGGCGGTTTAATTCCTGCCATTACCCGTCCACCCGCACCTATCGCGCCCATTCCTCCTCTTTCCCCCTGCTCTGCTTGCTGGTTGGTGCTCGGGCGGCTCCAAATCTGCCGCTGGTTGTGGTCGGCGGCGGCGCGCGCGAGTGCGTCATCCGTGGCGGCACGAGCCTTTGCTCCTACCGCGCGTTCCCGATACGTCGTCCCGTCCCTCCTTTTTTGGTGAGGTGCATACGTTTTCCGGTGAGGTTGAGGTAGAGGTCAAACTTCGAGATCATGATCCGGGGTAGGGAGGTCGAACTCATTTTCGGCGAGTTGAGGTCACCCCGCGGACTACGCCGTTTGAGGAAGCTGTCGGATTGGCGAGGGGCGGGCTAGGTCTTGCTCATCCCATCGTTTTGCGTTGCAATAGGGAATTTAGTCTATATCGTCTGGGATGAGTGGTTGGGGAGGATGATTGGTTAGAGGCCATAGAGGTTAAATGCGTGGATTGTAGCCTCGTGGTGGATCTGGTGTTTTTGATGAGTGTTTTCCCCCGCGGTGTGTGCATGCTATGTTGCCCTGCGTTATAAATTAGGATCGATAGTAGACAATTTTTGAGACAATATAGCCAATGTATCGACCTTGTGGTGGTTCTCTCAGGTCATGTGTTTTCCCTTTGTGTGCAATTAGGGACCATTTTTTGTGCAAATCAGTACCTATACTTGCCAATTTCCCAACATTAACTAGCCAAGCTTCCATGCTTTGTGATTGATCTCGGTGGTTACGTGTGTTTTCCGCTCTTTGTGCAACTAGGAACCCTTGTTTGTAGTTTAGCACCAAGGCTTGCCATTTTGCAATATAGTGTACCCAATCTACCAGCCTTGTGGTGGGTGTGGTGGTCCACGTGTTTTTATTCTGCTATGTGCAAATAGATATCATCACTTGTGCAAATTAGTACTCCCTTGGCGCAGGGGTGGCGGCCGAGGTCGGCGATGTAGGTTGGCGAGTGCTGTGGTAGTCTTTAGGTAGAAGGATGCATGTCCACGGTGCCCGTTGCGATTTTAGGCGATTTGGCTGTTTTAGTTCATGTTCCGTTCAATTTTGCGAGAGGTTTGAGATCTGTTCATGATTCTTAGTCATTACGCAAGTTGTATTAGATCTTGCGCGATGTAGTGTGCAATGCATTGGCTGATTTTCCCTGATCCTGCAAGTTCATGATTCGATAATTTAAGTGGTTAGTTGCACAAAATTCTGCTTTCGATTGGCTGCGTCCATATAGTACTGGCTGTCCATATGCTCTGCGTTACAGCAGATTGTTTTAGTTAGTTGGATCACTTGTTTGTCTTGGTTGGTTGTCTATCGGTGTTGATTGCACAAGTTGCTACCTTTCGATTGGCTGCATCACTTTTACTAGTTGGTTGTTCATATATTATACACTTTGTGCTAGTTGCTCTACTTAGTTGGCTTTCTTTGTTCCCCCTACTGCTTGTGTGCAACTAGGGACTCTTGTTTGTGCAATTTAGCACCAATGCTTGCCATTTTCCAATATAGTCTACCCTAGCCACCTGACATTGTGGTGGCTGTGTGGTATTCATGTGCTTTCTCTGCTTTGTGCAACTAGGGCCCCCTTGATTGTGCAAATTAGTACCAATGCTTGCCAATTTTCCAATTTAATTTTTCTCAATGTGCAAGTCTTTGTTGTGGATGTGGTTGTTTTCATCGTTTCCCCTCATGTGCAGCTGAGGGCGCTTATTTTTACAAATTGCTTGAATGGTTGCTAATTTTTCAATATAAATATGCCCAATTGTTTTTTGGATTTTTTGCTTTGCATTTTTGCTTGTTCGGGTTGCACAAGTTATCTTCTTGAGCTTGTTGCCTTTAGTTAACTATTTTCTGCCTAGTTATTACTTGTCACGAGTTGGCAAGTAATACCTAAGCGAAAATAATAATTAACTATATGTTGTCCGGTTTGCACAAGGTTTACTGCTTGATTGGATGCATCATTGTAGTAGTTGGTTGTCCACATGTTTTTGGTTTTTTCATTTTGTGTCTGCTTATGTAGATGTCTGCAGATCAAAGCAACCTTCTATGATTTCCCTAGTTTGTTTCGCATCTTCTAACTATGTTTTCTTTTGTTGTATTTCCTCCTTGAGGCAAAAATGGTTATAATAGGAGGAGATGCAGTTGCAATGAAGAAGATGTATTTTTTCACTTTTCTATGTTTTTGAGTTGTTTTCAACTTATGCGCGTATGCTAATGTCCTTTTTTCATGTTTTCTTTTTGGGTTGCTTAATCAGCGTTACGAAATCAGTCACTTGGCGGAGTTGAGCGTCCTGCTAATCGCCGCCACGACCTGCATGAGTGTTGGCGGGGAGAGGATGTTGAGTAAGTGGCATCTTGATGACACAAGCCCATTTTTGGTTTTGTTTGGGTCATATAACATTTTTATTTTTCCCATGCTCATGTTTTTTTTTTTTTTCTTAGGATGCTGATCAGTTCCGTGTTGTAAAAGCGGACTAGGCGTGCAGCAGTTGGAAAGGAGTTGAGTCATCTTCTAGGGTAAGTAAATTCTAGAATATAAGTGTTTCGCTTTTTAGGCTATTTGTTGAAATTGTGCAGCAGCTCTCACCACCATTTTTGTTTTAGTTTGTCAATAACAACCTTGTAGTTGACATCTCTAGTCATCTTGATCTCGGTTGGCATTAGTTGGCATCTTGTAGTTGACAAGTTGGCTTCTTTATAGTTGACATCAGATCATTTTTTTGTGCGAGGCAGCGATTCTTTGGAGGGCTATCGCATCTTCCACAGCAGATCTTTGAGGTATGTGGTTTTTGTGTTTATGAGCTATTGAACAGTTCCTTACAAACCTTTTTTAGTTCTTTGTTATGTTGTTGCAATATCATTTCTTATTGTTGCACATCCGTTAGAACTTTTTGTAGTTGCGGTGTCGTATATTTTCTTAGTTTTTTGAAGGTTGCACACTGGCGGTCTTGGTTTCCTCATGATCTTTATTAGTTGCACAAATACATCATATTAGTTGGCATGATCCATTTTATGAATATATAGCTTTTCCAATCTTGATCAAATGATGATTGTTAGATTTTTTTCATTCTTATTTTTCTCTTGTTTTAATGTTTCCTTAATGTTTTATATTCTCATCAACGAGGCCAGCGGTGAAGGAGTTGAGGTGGCTGCGGAGGCCGTGGGCGACCATCCAAGCGGGCAGGATAAGGGCATCACCAGCGTGCTTTGCAAATTTCAGCGCCTCTCTAACCCCACCAAGTCAGAACTAGTTTGAGGTTGTTGGGGGCTATTGAACTTATGACACACTTCAGCGGACCTCACTATTGAGGAGCGTTGCAGAAAATAAAAAATTTCTCCTTCACCAAGATCAATCTATGGAGTCATCTAGCAGCGAGAGGCAGTGCACCTACATACCCTTGTAGATCACATGCGGAAGCATTCAGGAGAAGCGGGGTTGAGAGTCATTGCCGTCGTGATCCAAATCACCGAAGATCCTAGTGCGAGCAGACGGCACCTCGCGTTCAACACATGTACAGTTGGGGAAGGCGTCTCCTTCCTTCTTGATCCAGCAAGGGGCGGAGAGGTTGGTGGAGATCTAGCAACCTGACGGCGTGGTGGTGGAAATGGCAGCGATCTCGGCGGGGCCGCCAAGCTCGGCGAGAGGAGAGGTGTTACGAGGGAGAGGGAGGCGCCCGAGGCGGTGCGCAGCCCTCCTCCCCCCTCTTTATATAGGGACCACAGGGGCCCGGCCCCTAGATATTGAATCTCAAGGGGCGACCAAGGGAACTTGCCCCCAAGCCAAGTGGGCGCCCACCCTAGGGTTTCAACCCTAGGCGCGAGGATGCCAAGAGGCGCAACAGCCCCCAGGGCTGGTTCCCCTCCACTTCAGCCCATGGGGCCCTCAGGATAAATGGGCCCCGGTGGACCCCGGGACCCTTAGATGGTCCGTACAATCCAGTGAACCACAGAAACTTTCCGGTGGCGAAGCTGGATTTCCTATATACAAATCTTCACCTCAGACCATTCGGAACTCCTCGTGACATTCGGGATCTCATCGGGACTCGAACAACTTTCGGTTACGCATACTAATATCTCTACAACCCTAGCATCACGAGACTTAAGTGTGTAGACCCTACGGGTTAAGAATCACTGAGAACATGGTGAGACAGCTCTCCGGCCAATAACCAACAACGGGATCTGGATACCCATGTTGGCTCCCACATGTTCCACGATGAGCTCATCGAATGAACCACGATGTTGAGGATTCAAGTAATCCGTATACAATTCCCTTTGTCAATCGATGCGTTACTTGCGAGATTCGATCGTCGGTATCCCAATACCTCGTCAATCTCGTTACCGGCGAGTCACTTTACTCATACCGTAATGCATGATTCGTGACCAAACACTTGGTCACATTGAGCTCATTATGATGATGCATTACAAAGTGGGCCAGAGATACCTCTCCGTCATGCGGATGACAAATCGAGTCTCGATCCGTGTCAACCAGCAGATACTTGGGGATACCATAGTATACCTTTATAGTCACCACATTACGTTGTGACGTTTGGTACACCAAAGCACTCCCTCGGCATCCGGGTTACGATCTCATGGTCTAAGAAATGATACTTGACATTGGAAAAGCTCTAGCAAGCGAACTACTACGGTCTTGTGCTATGCTTAGGATTGGGTCTTGTCCATCACATCATTCTCCTAATGATGCCATCCCGTTATCAATGACATCCAATGTCCATAGTCAAGAAACCATGACTATCTGTTGATCAACGAGCTAGTCAACTAGAGGCTCACTAGGGACATGTTATGGTCTAAGTATTCACACATGTATTATGATTTCCGGATAACACAATTATAGCATGAATAATAGACAATTATCATGAACAAGGAAATATAATAATAATCATTTTATTATTGCCTCTAGGGCATATTTCAACAGTCTCCCACTTGCACTAGAGTCAATAATCTAGTTACATTGTGATGAATCGAACACCCATAGAGTTACGGTGTTGATCATGTTTTGCTCACGGAAGAGGTTTAGTCAGCGGATCTGCGACATTCAGATCCGTATGCACTTTGCAAATATCTATGTCTCCATCTTGAACATTTTCACGAATGGAGTTGAGCGGCAACTTGATGTGCTGGTCTTCTTGTGAAACACAGGATCCTTAGCAAAGGCAATAGCTTGGTGTTGTCACATAAGAGAGTGATCGGTCTGACGCATTGGGTATGACTCCTAGGTCGATGATGAAATCCTTCATCCAGTTGCTTCATCGCTGCCTCCGAGGCTGCCATGTATTCCGCTTCACATGTAGATCCATACGACGCTTTGCTTGCATTTGCACCAGCTACTTGCCCACCATTCAAAATATACACGTATCCGGTTTGTGACTTAGAGTCATCGGATCGTGTCAAAGCTAGCATCGGCGTAACCCTTCTGACGAGCTCTTCATCACCTCCATTTGAGAAACATATCCTTTGTCCTTTTGGTGCTGGGATATTCTTGACCGCTATCCGATGTACCATGCGGGATTACTTTGGTACCTCCCTACCAAACTTACGGCAAGGTTTACATCAGTGCAGTACGACAGCATGGCATACATGATAGACCCTATGGCGAGGCATAGGGCGACACTCATCTTTTCTCTATCTTCTTGCCGTGGTGGGACATTGAGCGAGCTCAATTTCACACCTTGCAACACGGCAAGAACCCTTCTTGGACTGATCCATATTGAACTTCTTCAATATCTTATCAAGGTATGTGCTTTGTGAAAGACCTATAGGGCGTCTCGATCTATCTCTATAGATCTTGATGCCTAATATAAGCAACTTCTCCAAGGTCCTTCTTTGAAAAATACTTATTCAAGTAGGCCTTAATGTTGTCCAAAGTTCTATATCATTTCCCATCAAAGTATGTCATCCACATATAATATGAGAAATGCTCTGAGCTCCCACTCACTTTCTTGTAAATCTGAGGCTTCTCCATAAGTGCATATACTAACTAACTTTGATCATTTCATTAAGCGAATGTTCCAACTCGAGATGCTTGCACCAGCCCATAGATGGAAAGCTGGAGCTTGCATACCATGTTAACATTCTTAGGATCGACAAAACCTTCGGCTTCATCATATACAATTCTTCCTTAAGAAAGCCGTTAAGGAATGCCGTTTTGGCGTCCATTTGCCATATCGATCATAGTATCGGCAATTGCTAACATGATTGATTGGACTTCAACCGCTATGGGAGAGAAGTCTCATCGTAGTCAACCCCTTGAACTTGTCGATAACCCTTAGCGACAAGTCGAGCTATAGATGGCAACATTACCATCCGCGTCCATCTTCTTCTTAAAGATCCATTTGTTTTCTATCGCTGCGCGATCATCGGGAAAATCTGTCAAAGTCCACACTTTGTTTTCATACATGGATCCTATCTCGGATTGCATGGCTTCAAGCCATTTGTTGGAATCTGGGCCGCCATTGCTTCTTCATAGTTCAAAGGTTCACCGTTGTCTAACAACATGATTTCCGGACAGGGGTTGCCATACCACTCGGTGTGGAGCGTGTCCTCGTGGACCTCTGAGTTTAGTAGTAACTTGATCCAGAAGTACTTTGATCATCATCATTAATTTCCTCTAGTCGGTGCGAGGCACCAGGAACATCTTCTGACTGCGCTACTTTCGGTTCAAGAGGTAGTACTTCATCAAGTTCCACTTTCCTCCACTTACTTCTTCGAGAGAAACTCTTTCTCCAGAAAGGACCCGTTCTTAACAACTAAGATCTTGCCTTCGGATCTGAGGTAGAAGGTATATCCAATGGTTTCCTTAGGGTATCCTATGAAGGCGCATTTTCCGACTTGGGTTGAGCTTCTTAGGTTGAAGTTTCTTGACATAAGCATCGCATCCCCAAACTTTTAGAAACAACAGCTTAGGTTTCGTCCCAAACCATAATTCATACGGTGTCGTCTCAGCGGCTTTAGGCGGTGCCCTATTTAAAGTGAATGTAGCTGTCTCTAGGCGTATCCCCAAAATGATAGCGGTAAATCGGTGGTGACATCATAGATCGCACCATATCCAATAGAGTGCGATTACGATGTTCAACACACCGTTCTGTTGAGGTGTTCAGTGGCATGAGTTGTGAAAGCGATTCCACATTTCCTTAAGTCGTACCAAATTTGTGACTTAAATATTCTCCCCATGATCTGATCGTAAGAACTTTATCTTTCGGTCGCGTTGATTCTCTACCTCATTCTGAAATTCCTTGAACTTTTCAAAGGTCTCGGACTTTTGTTTCATCAAGTAGACATACCCATATCTACTCAAGTAAATCGGTGAGTGAGAACATAACGATAGCCTCCATGAGCCTCAATGCTCATTGGACCGCTTTTACATCGGTATGTATGATTTCCAATAAGTTGGTTGCCGCTCCATTGTTCGAGAGAATGGAGTCTTGGTCATTTGCCCATAAGGCATGGTTCGCATGTGTCAAATGATTAGTAATCAAGAGACTCCAAAGTCCATCGGCATGGAGCTTCTTCATGCGTTTACACCAATGTGACCAAGGCGGCGGTGCCACAAGTATGTGGGACTATCGTTATCAACTTTACATCTTTTGGTATTCACACTATGAATATGTGTAACATCACGTTAGAGATTCATTAAGAATAAACCATTGACCAGCGGGGCATGCCATAAAACATATCTCTCATATAAGTATAACAACCATTATTCTTGGATTTAAATTAGTAGCCATCTCATATTAAGCGAGATCCGGATACAATGTTCATGCTCAAAGCTGGCACTAAATAACAATTAT
>JAHIAM010013239.1:0-11629 GCA_021605205.1 Aegilops longissima
AAGAAGGGCAAGGGCAAGAAGAACTTCAAGAAGGGCGGAAGGAGGTTGCGCCCGGGTAAGCAAGTTCGGGAAGAAGTGAAGAATGGACCCAAGCGAGGGAGTGCTTTTATTGCAAGGAAGGCTCCTTTGGGCGGAACTGCCCCAAATACTTAGCGGATAAGAAGGCCCAAACACAAAAGGTATATTTGATATAATGTAATTGATGTGTACCTTACGGTACTCATAGTAACTCCTGGTATTTTACGGTGCCGTTGCTCATATTTGTAACTCCGGGGGCTGGAATAGCGGAGGCTGGCGAAGGGGAGGTGGATGCGTGGGGAATGGTTCAGTCGATGTGATGCCGTGACCTACCTCTTCAACCTCGGGATTAGTTTTGAACCTTAGTAATTGTTATTTGGTGCCAAGTTTGAGCATGAACATTGTATGGATCTCGTTTGACAGAGATGGCTACTCATTAAATCCGAGAATAATGGTTGTTCTATTTATCGGAGACATGTTTTATGGTCATGCTCCAATGGTCGGGTTTATTCTTAATGAATCTCGGCGTAGTGTTACACATATTCATAAGCGTGAATACCAAAAGATGTAAAGTTGATAACGATAGTCCCAATACTTGTGGCCTGCATATGGTCACATTGGTGTAAAGCGCATGAAGAAGCCCATCTGATGGACTTTGAGTCTCTTGATTATGAATCATTTGACACATCGAACCATGCCTCATGGGCAAGATGACCAAAACTCCGTTTTCGGAACAATGGGCGAGCAACCAACTTTTGGAAATCATACATACCGATTATGCGGTCCAATGGCGTTGAGGCTCCGGAGGATATCGTTATGTCCTCACTCTACGGATGACTTGAGTAGATATGGGTATTCTACTTGATGAAACCGTCAGACCTTTGAAAAGTTCAAGGAATTTCAGAATGAAGTAGAAATCAACGTGAAAAGATAAAATTCTTCGATCGGATCGTGGAGGAAATATTTAATCCCAAATTTGGTACACCTTAAGAAAATGTGGAATCGTTTCACAACTCCGCGCTTTGGAACACCGGTAACGGTGTGTCCGTCGTGTCCACTCTATTGGATAATGCGGTCTATGATGTCTCTTACCGATTTACGCTATCATTTTGGGTATCGCTCTAGAAAACCTACATTCACTTTAAATAGGGCACCGTCTAAATCCGTTGAGCGACACCTATGAATTATGGTTTGGGAAGAAACCTAAGGTAATCGTTTCTAAAAGTTTGGGGATCGATGCTTATGTCAAAAACTTCAACTAAAGCTAACCCAAAATCGGAAAAATCGTCTTCATAGGATACCCTAAAGAAACCATTGGGTATACCTTCTACTTAAGATCCGAGGGCAAGATCTTTGTTGCCAAACGGATCCTTTACGGAAAAAGTTTCTCCGAAAGAAGTAAGTGGGAGGAAACTAGAACTTCGATGAAGTACTACCTCTTGAGCGGGATAGTAGTGCAGCTGGGAAAATGTTCTGTGATGCCTACACCAACGAATAGGAAAATAATGATGATGATCAGGTCGGATCAAGTTGCTCTTGAACTTCATAGGTCCACAAGGACACGTTCCGCACCAGGGATCAACCTTTCCGGAAATCATGTTGTTAGAAACCTTGAACCTTGAACTATGAAGAAGCGATGGGGGGAATTCCAACAAATGGCTAAAGCCATGAAATCCGAGATAGAATCCATGTATGAAAACAAAGTATGGACTTTGGTGACTTGCCCGATGATCGGCGATAGAAAACAAATGGATCTTTAAGAAGAAGGGAGGCGGATGGTAATATCACCATCTATAAAGCTCGACTTGTCGTAAGGGTTATCGGCAAGTTCAAGGGATTGACTCGATGAGACTTTCTCTCCGTGGCGAAGCTTAAGTCCGTCGAATCATGTTGGCATACTATGATTATGAGATATGGCGGATGGGCGTCAAAACAGCGTTCATGGCTATCTTAAGGAAGTGTATGATACAGCCGGAAGGTTTGTCGATCCTAAGAATCTTGACAAAGTATCAGCTCAGCGATCCATTTATGGGCTGGTGCAAGCATCTCGGAGTTGGAACATTCTTTGATGAGATGATCAAAGCGTTTGGGTTTATCGACTTATGGAAAGCTGCGTTTACAAGAAAGTGGTGGGAGCTCTGCATTTCTCATATTTATGTAGATGACATACTTTTGATGGGAGATGATATAGAATTCTTGGAAAGCATTAAGGCCTACTTGAATAAGTGTTTTTCAATGAAGGACCTTGGAGAAGCTGCTTATATATTAGGCATCAAGATCTATAGAGATAGATCGAGGGCGCCTCATAGGTCTTTCACAAGCACATACCTTGATAAGATTTTGAAGAAGTTCAAAATGGATCAGTCAAGAAGGGTTCTTGCTGTATTGCAAGGTGTGAGATTGAGCTCAGCTCAATGCCGACCACGACAAAAGATAAAAAAGAGATGAGTGTCATCCCTATGCTTACCATAGGATCTATATGTATGCCATCTTGTGTACGGACCTGATGTAAACCTTGCCGTAAGTTTGGTAGGAAGGTACCAAAGTAATCGGCAAGGGACCTTTGGACAGCGATCAAGAATATCCTGAAGTACACGAAAGGACAAAGGACATGTTTCTCGTTTATGGAGGTGACGAAGGCTGTCGTAAAGGGTTACGTCGGCGTAGCTTCGACACAGATCTGATGACTCTAAGTCACAAACGGATCGTGTATATGTTGAATGGTGGAGCGATAGCTGTGCGTGCAAGCGAGCGTCGTGGCGGGATCTACATGTGAGCGGAGTACATGGCAGCCTCGGAGGCAGCATGAAGCAATATGGGTGAAGGGTTCATCACCGACCTAGGAGTCATACCCAATGCGTCGGGGCCGATCAAACTCTTCGTGACAACACTGGAGCTATTGCACTTGCCAAGGGCCGGGTTTCACAGAAGACCGGCACATCAGCGTCGCTTCAACTCCATCCGTGAAAATGTTCAAGATGGAACATAGAAATTTGTAAAAGTGCATACGGATCTGAATATCGCATGATCCGTTATTACTTTCTCTTCCACGGGCAAAACATGATCAACACGAGAACTCTATGGGTGTTGATTCATCACAATGTAACTAGATTATTGACTCTAGTGCAAGTGGGAGACTGTTGGAAATATGCCCTAGAGGCAATAATAAAGCATTATTATTATATTTCCTTGTTCATGATAATTGTCTTTTATTCATGCTATAAGCTGTATTATCCGAAATCGTAATACTGTGTGAATACATAGACCTATCGTCCTAGTAAGCCTCTAGTTGACTAGCTCGTTGGTCACGAGATAGTCATGGTTTCGACTATGGACATCGATGTCATTGACAAGCGGGATCACGTCATTAGGAGAATGGCGTGATGGATAGACAATCCTAAGCATAGCACAAAGATCGTGTAGTTCGTTTTGCTAGAGCTTTTCCAATGTCAATATCTCTTCCTTAGACCGTGAGATCGTGTAACTCCCGGATACCGTGGAGTGCTTTGGGTGTACAAAGCGTCCGCGTGGGGTGACTATAAAGGTGCACTCCGGTATCTCGAAAGTATCTTTGGGTTGACCGGATCGAGCGAGGTTGTCCTCCGTTAAGGAGAGGTATCAGGCCCCTTCGGTGTGCATCATCATAATGAGATCAAAGTGACCAAGTGTCGTCCGGGATCATCATTCATGCAGTAAAGTGACTTGCGTGGACTGAGCAGGTATTGGGATACGCGATCGAGTCTCGAAAAATAACTTACCGTCGACAAAGGAATAGTATCACGGGTTGCTTGAATCCTCGACATGTGGTTCATCGATGACATCATCGAGGAGCATGTAAGGGCCAACATGGGTATCGATCCGCTGTTGGTTTTGACTGAGGCGTCGGTCTTGCATGTCTCGAACCGTGGGTCTACAAAGGTTCGGTGGCCTAGGGTTATTAGGAAGACTTGTATGTGATTACGAATGTTGTTGGTCCCGGATGAGATCCCGGACGTCAGAGGTTCGGTGGTCGGAGTAAAGATTTATATTGGGAAGTTGTCAAATGGACAGGAAAAGTTTGGTCATATCGGTATTGTCGGGGCCCGGAAAGGTTCGGAGGACCACCTTGAGGCGGGCGAAATTCAAAATTTTCCTGTCCAAGATCTATCTATGGAGAAACTAGCAGGGAAAGGGGTGCATCTACATACCCTTGTAGATCGCTAAGCGGGCGTTCAAGTGAGCAGGTTGATGGGTCGTCTTCGTGATTCGATCACCCATGATCAAGTGCCGAGCAGAGGCACCTCCGGTTCAACCGTACAGCCGGTGGCGTCTCACGCCTTGATCCAGCAAGGAGAGGAGAGGTTGAGAAGACTCCATCCGCAGCACAGCGGTGGTGGTGATGGAGGCGTGGCAATCCCGAGCCATGACACCTAGGGAAGGAGGAAGAAGAATCCAGGCTGCCCAGGAGGAGGAGGATTCTCATGTTGCAGGCCCACCTCAACTATATAAGGGGAAGGGGCTGCGCCCTTTTTCCCACCCCAAAGGCGGCCAGCCCTAGATCCCATCTGGGGGCCCAAGGGAGGGTGCCTCCCAAGTCAGTGGAGGCCTCCCCATGGTTTCCCTTCCCATGGGGGCCTTGGGCTGGTGCCCCTAGCCCATTAAGGCTAGGGCCCCCCAAACCCATGCTACTGTTTGGACATGGTGGAACACTTTCCGGACCTCGGATCCCTCGGAATCCTCCGGAACCTTGAGCTTCCGTACAATCCGAAAAAGAACTTTTTGAACCCGAACAACAACTTTCCATATATAAATCTTTACCTCCGGACCATTCCGGAACTCCTCGTGATGGGGATCCCGGACTCGAACAACATTGGTAACCACATGCTTCCTATATAACCTAAGCGTCAGACCTTAAGTGTAGACCCTACGGGTTGGAGACAAGACATGACGGGCGTTCTCGGTCAATAACCCAGGGATCTGGATAATTTGGCTCCCATTTCCCGATGATCTCATCGGATGAACCATGATTCAAGGACTCAATCGATCCATTATACAATTCCCTTTGTCTGCGGTATTATACTTGCGAGATTGATCGTGGTATCGTCCGTGTTCAATCTTTCCGCAAATCTCTTTACTCGTTCGTAAACATCATCCGTGATCAACCCCTTGGTCTTTTACGAATGATGATGTCCTAGGTGGGCCGAATCCTCTCCGTTTACGGGTGACAAATCGATCTTATGTGTCAACCCAATGGTCACTTTGGAGATACCGTACCTTTATAGTCACCCGATTCCGTTGTATTTGATACACGCACTCCCGGTTCCGGGTCGATTCATGGTCTGGAAAAGATACTTGACATTTGAAAGCTTTAGCATCAACTACGATCTGTGCTAGGCTTGGATTGGGTCTTTCCATCCATCATTCTCCTAATGATGTGATCCGTTATCAATGACATCCAATGTCCATGGTGAAACCGTAACCATCTTTGATCAACAGCTAGTTAACTAGAGGCTTACTAGGGACATTGTTGTCTTGTATCCACATTTTGTTTCCGGTCATACAATTATAGCATGAATAATAGCGATTATCATGAAAAGGAAATATAATAATAACTAAATTTGCCTCTAGGGTATTTCCAACACCACGGGAGGGGCCATCCCTCGGGGGGGGCTGCGTGGGGGAGCCAGCCTTGGGCTGGGCACCCCTCCCTTGGGCCCATCGCCTAGGGTTGAGGGAACCCTAAGGCGCCCCCCAGGGGAAGCCCCCTCCCAGCCGCCCCCTCTAGATGCATCTGGGGGGCCCCTCCTCCCTTCCCTTAAATGGGGGGGGGGGCTGCATACACAACAGGGGCGCCCCCTCCCCAAACCTCTCCTCCTCCCGTGCGAAAGCCTGCCGGGCTGTCCTCCATCATCATCACCCGTCGTGCTGCTGTTGGAGCCATCTTCCTCAACCTCTCCTTCCCTTTGGATCAAGAAGGAGGAGGCGTTGCCCGTTCGTCGTGTGTTGAATCGGAGGTGCTGTCCGTTCACACTTGGTCATCGGTGGTCAGTCGACTCCATCATCCCATCCTAGCTTCCCCGATCTACAAGTGGTATGTAGATGCAAACTCCTCCCTTGACTCGTTGTAGATGAACTCATAGATGGATCTTGGTGAAACCGTGGGAAAAATTTTAATTTTCCCGCGTTACGTGGCATCATGAGTTCTATCGTAGTTCTCTATTACGAGTAATACACAATTTAGTTGTGGGCGTGGATCTTGTCAACTTACTTGCCCTACTAGTCTTATCTTGCTTCCCGGGTATTGTGGGATGAAGCGGCCGGACCAACCGCGTGCCTTCGTGGGTGTTCCACCGACTAACATGCACTAGTTGCATAAGGTGGCTGCGGGTGTCTCTCCCACTTTAGTTTGGGGATTCGATGAAAAGGTCCTTATGAAGGGTAAATAGAAGTTGACAAAATCACGTTGTGGTTATTAGTAGGAAGAAACGTTCTTGCTAGAACAATTGCACCCGTAAAGATGCAACAACAATTGGGGCGTCTAACTTGTTTTTGCAGCAATTGTAATGTGATGTGATATGGCCAAGTTGTGATGAATGATGAATGACATATTGTGATGTTGAGATCATGTTCTTGTAATAGGAATCCGACTTGCGGTGATGAAATATGACCCGGCGAACCAAGGAGTTGTCTTTATTTTTGTATGACCTGCGTGTCATTGAAGAGCCCATTAAATTACTTTACTTTATTGCTAAGCGTTAGCCATAGAAGAAGTAGTGTTGGCGTGACAACTTCATGGAGGCACAATGATGGAGATCATGATGATGGAGATCTTGGTGTCATGCGGTGACAAGATGATCATGGAGCCCGAAGATGGAGATCAATGGAGCTTTATGATATTGGCCATATCATGTCACTACTATATAATTGCATGTGATGTTTATTATGTTTATACATCTTGTTTACTTAGAAACGGTAGTAAATAAGATGATCCTAACAATATCAAGTGTTCTCCCTAAGTACCGTTGCTAAAGTTAATAACTTCTAAGCACCCGTGATGATGGTGTGATGGATTCTTCGTTCACATACAGCGGGTGTAAACAGATTTACACCGCCAAAACACTGGGTTAACGCAGCCTAGCATGTACAGACATGGCCCGGAACACGGAGACGAAAGGTCGAACACGAGTCGTATGGAAGATCGATCAACATGAGAATGTTCACGGCGATGACTAGTCCGTCTCCGTGATGATGGACCGGCCCTATCCTCGGATCGTGTAACACTTAGATGACTAGAGGATGTCTAATCTGGTGGGAGTTCATTTAAATAATTTGATTATATGAACTAAATTATCATGAACTTAGTCTAAAACTTTTGCATAATATGTCTTGTAGATCAAATGGCCAGCGCTCATGTCAACTTGAACTTCAGACGCGTTCCTAGAAAACCAAGCTGAAAGATGGCGGCAGCAACTTCTGGATGGGTCGGAACTTGAGGATCATCCTCATAGCTGCCGGAAACAATATGTCCTAGAAGGACCGCTAGGTGGCGCTCCGTGCGAGAAGAACCAAGACATTATGAATGCTTGGCAGTCTCGTCTTGATGATTACTCCCTCGTTCGGTGCGGCATGCTTTACGACTTAGAACCGGGGCTCCAAAAGCGTTTTGAGCATCACGGAGCATATGAGATGTTAGAGGAGCTGAAACTAGTTTTCCAAGCTCATGCCGGGTCGAGAGATATGACATCTCCGACAAGTTCTATAGTTGTAAGATGGAGGAAAATAGTTACTGTCGGTGAGCACATACTCAAGATGTGCAGGTTGCACAACCTGTATGACCAGCTGAATATTAACCTCCCGATGGGCGGTCATTGACAGAATCCTTGATCGCTCCCAAGCTACAAGAGCTTTGTGATGAACTACAATATGCGGGGATGGTAAGACCATTCTGAAGTATTCTCTATGCTTAAGTAGCGGAGGTTGAAATCAAGAAAGAACATCAAGTGTTGATGGTCAATAAGACCACTAAGTTCAAGAAGGGCAAGGGCAAGAAGAACTTCAAGAAGGGCGGCAAGGAGGTTGCAGCGCCCGGTAAGCAAGTTGCGGGAAGAAGTCGAAGAATGGACCCAAGCACGAGGCCAGGTGCTTTTATTGCAAGGGAAGGCTCCTTGGGCGAACTGCCCCAAATACTTAGCGGATAAGAAGGCGGCAACACCAAAGGTATATTTGATATACATGTAATTGATGTGTACCTTACCGATTACTCGTAGTAACTCCAGGAATTTGATACGGTGCCGTTGCTCATATTTGTAACTGAGAGCTGCGGAATAAGCGGAGGCTGGCGAAGGGCGAGGTGACGATCTTGGCGTGGGAATGGTTCAGTCGATGTGATCGCGTCGACCTACCTCTTCATTTACCTCGGGATTAGTTTGAACCTTAATAATTGTTATTTGGTGCCAAGTTTGAGCATGAACATTGTATCTGGACCTCCTTTGACACGAGATGGCTACTCATTTAAATCCGAGAATAAGGGCTAAAGGAGACATTTTATGGTCAGGATGGTGATGGTTTATTCTTAATAACTCGGTAGTTTAACATATTTAGGTGCCAAAAGATGAAATTGTACTGCCCCCTTTGCCGTTGGTCCATTTTAAACCAGAAAAGTTCTATTTTTGGAGCTTTTTATGAATCATTTGCCATGGCCATGTATCAAATGAAAACTCCGTTTTAACAATGGGCGGAACCAATTGTTGGAAATATACATACCGTGTTGCGGTCCAATGGGTTAGGCCGGGAGGAACTTATGTTTACTTGGATCTTGATAGATATTTGCACATGAAACCAAGTCTGAGATTTGAAAAGTTAAGGAACAAATGGGAGAACAACGTGGAAAATAAAATTTTCATCGGATGTGGAGGATATTTAAGTCCAAATTTGGAAACTTAAGAAAATGGGAATCTTTCACAATAGCCCTGGAAATCGGTTTGGGTGGTCAGCTTGTCGCCTCTATTGGATATAGTCGGTCTATGATGTCTCTTACCGTTTACCGCTATCATTTTGGGGATCGCTCTAGAACAGCTACATTCACTTTAAATAGGGCACCTCTAAATCCGTTGAGATGACAATTATGAATTATGGTTTGGGAAGAAACCTAAGTATCGTTTCTAAAAGTTTGGGGATCGATGCTTATGTCAAAAACTTCCTGAAAGCTCGAACCCAATCGGAAAAATGCTCTTCATAGGATACCTAAAGAAACCATTGGGTATACCTTCTACTTAAGATCCGAGGCAAGATCTTTGTTGCCAAACGGATCCTTTCTAGAAAAGTTTCTCTCGAAAGAAGTAAGTGGGAGGAAAGTAGAACTTCGATGAAGTACTACCTCTTGAGCGGATAGTAGTGCAGCTCGGAAAATGTTCTGTGATGCCTACACCAGCGAAGGGAAAATAATGATGATGATCAAGGTCGGATCAAGTTCTCTTGAACCCTTTGGTCCACAAGGACCGTTCCCACAGTGTCGGCAACCTGTCAAATCATGTTGTTGAACACGGTGAACCTTGAACTATGGAAGCGATGGCGGGCCCGATTCCAACAAATGGCTAAAGCCATGAAATCAGATAGAATCCATGTATGAAAACAAAGTATGGACTTTTGACTTGCCCGATTATCGGTGACGATAGAAAACAAATGGATCTTTAAGAAGAAGGCGGATGGGTGGTAATGTCACAATCTATAAAGCTCGACTTGTCGCTAAGGGTTATCGGCAAGTTCAAGGTTGACTTCGATGAGACTTTCTCTCCGATCCTAAACGCTAACAAAGTATGCAAGCTCCGATCCATTTATGGGCTGGTGCAAGCATCTCGGAGTTGGAACATTCTTTGATGAGATGATCAAAGCGTTTGGGTTTATCTTGGACTTATGGAAAGCCTGCGTTTACAAGAAAGTGAGTGGGAGCTCTGGCATTTCTCATATTATATTAGATGACATTTTGATGGGAAATGATATAGAATTCTTGGACAACATTAAGGCCTACTTGAATAAATGTTTTCAATGAAGGACCTTGGAGGCTGCTTATAAAGGCATCAAGATCTATAGAGATAGTCGAGGCGCCTCATAGGTCTTCACAAAGCACATACCTTGATAAGATTTTGAAGAAGTTCAAAATGGACCAGTCAAGAAGGGTTCTTGCACTGTTGCAAGGTGTGAATTGAGCTCAGCTCAATGCCCGACCCGACAAAAGATAAAAAAGAATGAGTGTCATCCCTATGCTTCCCCATAGGATCTATTTGTATGCCATCTTGTACGGACCTGATTAAACCTTGCCGTAAGTTTGGTAGGAAGGTACCAAAAATCCGGCAAGGAACCGAACGGGTCAAGAATATCCTGAAGTACAAAAGGAAAAGGACATATTTCCGTTTATAGGTGGAAAGGCTTCGTAAAAGGTTCGTCGGCGCTAAACCGAAAATCTGGATGACTCTAAGTCACAAACGGATCGTGTATATGTTGAATGGTGGAAGCGATGGTGTGTTTTAAGGAAGCGTCGTGGGGGATCTACATGTGAAGCGGGACGGCCCTCGGAGGCAGCCATGAAGCAATATGGGTGAAGGGTTCATCACCGACCTGGAGTCATACCCAATGCGTGGGGCCGATCAAACTCTTTGTGACAACGGAGCTCTGCACTTGCCAAGGGCGGGTTTCACAAAAGACCCGAGCACATCAAGCGTCGCTTCAACTCCATCGTAAAAATGTTCAAGATGGAGACATAGAAATTTTAAAGTGCATACGGATCGAATTGGGATCCGTTGACTAAACCTCTTCCCGGGCAAAACAGTCAACACGAACTCTATGGGTGTTGATTCATCACAATGTAACTAGATTATTGACTCTAGTGCAAGTGGGAGATTTGGAAATATGCCTAGAGGCAATAATAAAAGCATTATTATTATATTTCCTTGTTCATGATAATTGTCTTTTTATTCATTAATTATTTCGGAAATCGTAATACTGTGAATACATAGACTTCGTCCTAGTAAGCCTCTAGTTGACTAGCTCGTTGGTCACGGATAGTCATGGTTTCCGACTATGGACATCGATGTCATTGACAACGGGATCCGTCATTAGGAGAATGGCGTGATGGATAAACAATCTAAGCATAGCACAAAGATCGTGTAGTTCGTTTTGCTAAGCTTTTCAATGTCAAATATCTCTTCCTTCCGTGAGATGTGTAACTCCGGATCCGTGGGGTTTGCTTTGTTAATCTGGCGTTGGGTGACTATAAAGGTCCTGGTATCTCGAAAGTATCTTGGGTTGACACGGATCGAGGCGGTTTCCTCCATATGGGGAGAGGTATCCTGGGCCCTCGGTGTGCATCATATTGAGCTCAAAGTGACCAAATTTCGTCACGGGATCATGCATTCGTCAGTAAAGTGACTTGCGTGCGGCGAGCGAGGTATTGGGATACCCATGAGTCGGGCAAGTAATTCGTCGACAAAGGGAATAGTATCGGGGTTGCTTGATCCTCGACATCGTGGTTCATCCGATGACATCATCGAGGAGCATGTGGAAAAACATTATCAGATCCCTGTTGGTTATTGACTGAAGTGTCGGTCATTGCATGTCTCCCAACCGGGTTAAATAA
>JAHIAM010013244.1:0-17109 GCA_021605205.1 Aegilops longissima
ATAGCAAGTTGGCACTCAATACAAGGTGATATGAGAGATGCAAGTAATGGAGACAATAGACAATGATCGATATAAATCATGTGAGAGGCATGAATATAGGTGCTATCAACCCAAGAAAGCGAGTAATGGAACATGGGTGATGCGACAAAGCAAGCAATCATAACGATCAAGTCACGTAAGCTAGTAGTGCGAAGATGCAACATACTAGAGGGAATCATGGCAATCATGTCATGTGTGCAAATAGTGGGCATGAGTAAATCACATGACATAGCACAAGCATGAAAGCAAGATATGAGGACAATAGCATGAGTGTATAATTGAGAAGCCATATGTAGGTAGCAGCAGGGCATCATGACTCTCCCAACACAACAAGCATCAATAGCATGGGGCACATGATAAACATGGCAATAGTAACAAGGATCTCCACCAAGCATGCAAATACACATAGGAATATCATAATGGTGCATCATGGGTAAATGTAAGCAAGAGTCATAATTGCATGGCAAAGGCATAGAAGAAAGCATAACGTGCAAAGTGAACAGGGAAAATGAGCATAAGGTGACAAGTGGTAAATGGCCCATATCCGTGTGAGAGCCAAAGTAGAAGATATCGGCGTAGTCCTTGTCTTGAAGGGCAGTGGTAAGGATAGTCCACGGGATCCCTGAAGGAAATATGCCCTAGAGGCAATAATAAAGTTATTATTTATTTCCTTATTTCATGATAAAGTTTATTATTCATGCTAGAATTGTATTAACGGAAACATAATACATGTGTGAATACATAGACAAACATAGTGTCACTAGTGTGCCTCTACTTGACTAGCTCGTTGAATCAAAGATGGTTAAGTTTCTAGCCATAGACATGAGTTGTCATTTGATTAAGGATCACATCATTAGGAGAATGATGTGATTGACATGACCGATTCATTAGCCTAGCACTTGATCGTTTAGTATCTGCTATTGCTTTCTTCATGACTTATACATGTTCCTGTAACTATGAGATTATGCAACTCCGTTTACGGAGGAACACTTTGGGTGCTACCAAGCGTCTAGCGTAACTGGGTGATTATAAAGGTACTACAGGTGTGTCAAAGGTACATGTTGGGTTGGCGTATTTGAGATTAGGTTTTGTCCTCCGATTGTGGGAGAGGTATCTCTGGGCCTCTCGGTAATGCACATCACTATAAGCCTTGCAAGCAATGTAGCTAATGAGTTAGTTATGGAATGATGCATTACATGCGAGTAAAAGACTTGCGATAGCGAGATTGAACTAGGTATTGGATACGGCGATCGAACCTCGGGCAAGTAACATACCGATGACAAAAGGAACAACGTATGTTGTTATGCGGTTTGACCGATAAAGATCTTCGTAGAATATGTAGGAGCCAATATGGGCATCCAGGTTCCGCTATTGGTTATTGACCAAGAATAGTTCTAGGTCATGTCTACATAGTTCTCGAACCCGTGAGTCCATGCGCAAAGTTTGATGGCAGTTATATTATGAGTTTATGAGTTTTGATGTACGAAGGAGTTGAGTCCCGGATGAGATCGGGGACATGACGAGGAGTCTCGAAATGGTCGAGCGTAAAGATCGATATATTGGACGACTATATTCGGAGTTCGGAAGGTTCGAATGATTCGGGTATTTTTGAATGCGGGAGAGTTACGAGAATTCGCCGGAGAATATTGGGCCTTATTGGGCCCTGCGGGAAAGAGAGAGGGCTGCCTAGGGCAGGCGCGCGCCCCAAGGCCTAGTCGGGTGGACTGGGGAGAACCGCACCTTCTTCCCTTCCCCTTCTCTCCTACTCCTACTAGGAAGGAGGAGTCCTACTCCCGGTGGGAGTAGGACTCCCCCTAATCACGCCCCCTCCTAGGTCGGCCACCTCCTCCTTGCTCCTTTATATCACGGGGGCAGGGGGCACCCATGACACACAAGTTGATCTGCGGATCGTTCCTTAGCCGTGTCTGGTGCCCCCTCCACCATATTCCACCGGTCATATTCCCGGGCAGACTTAGGCGAAACCCTCTGCGGAGAAGTCATATCGTCAGGCGACTTAAGCGAAGCCCTGCGTCGATGGAGCATCATCATCGTCCTGCGCCGTCGTCTTGTGGAACTCATCCCGACACTTTGCTGGATCGGGTCCGGGGATCGTCATCGAGCTGAGCGTGTGCAGAACTCGGAGGTGCCGTCACGTTCGGTGCTTGGATCGGTCGGATCGTGAAGGCGTACGACTACATCAACAGCGTTGTTATAGCGCTTCGCTTTCGGTCTCTGATGCGTGACAACACTCTCCCCTCTCGTTGCTATGCATCACCATGATCTTGCGTGTGCGTAGGAAAATTTTGAAATTACTCGTTCCCCAACAGTGGCATCCGAGCCTAGGTTTTTATGGTTTGATGTTTTGCGCGAGTAGAACAAAAGTGAGTTGTGGGCGATACAAGTCATACTGCCTACCAGCATGTCATACTTTGGTTCAGCGGTATTGTGAGATGAAGCGGCCCGGACCGACATTACGCGTCGCTTCGAGACTGGTTTCACCGTTCGAGCACTCGTGATTAAAGGTGGCTGGCGGGTGTCTGTCTCTCTCACTTTAGTTGAACCGAGTGTGGCTCGCGCCGGTCCTTGAGAAGGTTAAAACCAGTCTATTTGACGATATCGTTGTGGTCTTGATGCGTGGGTGAGATTGGTTCTTGCTTAAGCCCGTAGCAGCCACGTAAAATTGCAACAACAAAGTAGGGGGCGTCTAACATGTTTTGCAGGGCATGTTGTGATGTGATATGGTCAAGGCGTGATGCTATATTTTATTGTATGAGATGATCATGTTTTGTAACCGAGTTATCGGCAACTGGCTGGAGCCATATGGTTGTCGCTTTATAGTATGAAATGCAAGCATACTGTAATTGCTTTACTTTATCACTAAGCGGTAGCGATAGTCGTAGAAGCAATAGATGGCGTAGCGACAACGATGCTACGATGGAGATCAAGGTGTCGCGCCGGTGGCGATGGTGATCACGGCGGTGCCGGAGATGGAATCACAAGCACAAGATGATGATGGCCCTATCATATCACTTATATTGATTGCATGTGATGTTTATCCTTTATGCATCTTATTTTGCTTTGATTGTGGTAGCATTTTAAGATGATCTCTCACTAAAATTGTCAAGTAGTGTTCTCCTAGTATGCACCGTTGCCAAAGTTAAATGAGTGCCCGGACACCCGTGATGATCGGGTGTGATAAGCTCTCGTCCATCTACAGCGGGTGCAAGCCAGTTTTGCACATGCGAATACTCGAGTTATACTTGGCGAGCCTAGCATATCAGATATGGCCTCGGAACACGGAGACCGAAAGGTCGGCGTGAATCATATAGTAGATATGATCAACATAAGATGTTCACCATTGAAAACTACTCCATCTCACGTGATGATCGGTTATGGTTTAGTTGATTTGGATCACGTAATCACTTAGATGACTAGAGATGTCTATCTAAGTGGGAGTTCTTAAGTAATATGATTAATTGAACTTTAATTTATCATGAACTTAGTCTGGTAGTATTTTGCAGATTATGTTGTAGATCAATAGCTCGCGTTGTTGCTTCCCTATGTTTTTATATGTGTTCCTAGAAAATTGTATTGAAAGATGTTAGTAGCAATGATGCGGATTGGATCAGTGATCTGAGGTTTATCCTCATTGCTGTGAAGAATTATGTCCTTAATGCACGCTGGGTAGCAGACCTATTGCAGGGCAGATCACGGGCGTTATGAATGTTTGGCTAGCTCAATATGAGCGAATCTGACGTTATGAGCGTTTGGCTAGCTCAATATGATGACTACTTGATAGTTTAGTGCACCATGTAACGGCTTAGAATCGGGACTTCAAAGGCGTTTTGGCGTCATGGACCATATGAGATGTTCCGGAATTGAAGTTAATATTTCAAGCAAATACCGAGTTGAGAGATATGAAGTCTCCAACAAGTTCTATAGCTAAAAGATGGAGGAGAATCGCTCAACTAGTGAGCATGTGCTCAGATTATGCGAGTACTTCAATCGCTTGAATCAAGTGGGAGTTAATCTTCCGAGATAAGATAGTGATTGACAGAATTCTCTAGTCACCATCACTAAGTTAGTAGAACTTCGTGATGAACTATAGTATGCTGAGGATGGCGAAAAAGATTCTCGAGCTCTTAGCGATGCTAAAATCGGCGAAGGTAGAAATCAAGAAAAACATCAAGTGTTGATGGTTGACAAGACCACTAGTCTCAAGGAAAATGGCAAAGGGAAGAGGGAACTTCAAAAGGGCGGCAAGCAAGTTGCTGCTCGGTGAAGAAGCCCAAGTCTAGACCTAAACTTGAGACTGAGTACTTTTGCTGCAATGGAACTGGTCCTTGAGCAGAACTACCCCTGAATATTTGGTGGATAAGAAGGATGGCAAAGTGAACAAGGTTATATTTGATATACAGGTTATTTGATGTGTGCCTTACTAGTGTTTATAGTAGCCCACAGTATTTGATACTCGTTAGGTTGCTAAGATTAGTAACTTTCGAAACAGGAGTTACAGAATAAACAGAGACTAGTTGAAGGGAAGTGGCGATGAGTGTTGGAAGTAGTTCCAAGATTGATATGATCATCATCGCACCTCCTATACTTTCGGGATTAGTGTGGAACCTAAATAAGTGTTATTTGGTGTTGAGCATAAATATGATTTGATCATGTTTATTGCAATCTGATTATTCATTTAAGTAAGAGAATAAATTGTTGTTACTGTTTACATGAATAAAACCTTATATAGTTACACACCCAATGAAAATGGTTCATTGGATCTCGATCATAGTGATACACATATTCATAATACTGAAACCAAAAGATGCAAAGTTAATAATGATAGTGCAACTTATTTGTGGCACTGCCGTTTAGGTCATATTGGTGTAAAGCGCATGAAGAAACTCCATCTGATGGACTTTTGGAATCACTTGATTATGAATCATTTGATGCTTGCGAACCGTGCCTTTTGGGCAAGATGACTAAAACTCCGTTCTCGGAACAATGGAACAAGCTCTGACTTATTGGAAATAATACATACCGATGTATGCGATCAATGAATGTTGATGCTCGTGGCAAGTATTATTATTTTCTAACCTTCACAGATGATTTGAGCAGATATGGGTTTATCTACTTGATGAAACATAAGTCTGAAATAATTGAAAAGTTCAAAGAATTTCAGAGTGAAATGGAAAATCATCATAACAAGAAAATAAAGTTTCTGCGATCGATCGTGGAGATAAATATTTGAGTTCTGAGTTTGGTCTTCATTTGAAACAATGTGAAATAGTTTACAACTCCGCCATATGGAACACCACAGCATAATGATGTGTCGAAAGTCGTAACCGCACTTTATTGGATATGGTGCGATCTATGATGTCTCTTATCAGTTTACCACTATCGTTTTGGGGTTATGCATTAGAACAGCTGCATTCACGTTTAATAGGGCAACATCTAAATCCGTTGAGCGACACCGTATGAATTATGGTTTAACGATAAACCTAAGCTGTCGTTTCTTAAAGTTTGGAGTTGTGATGCTTATGTGAAAAAAAATTCACCTGATAAGCTCGAACCCAAATCGAAGAAGTGCGTCTTCATAGAATACCCAAAAGGAAACTGTTGGGTACACCTTCTATCACAGGTCTAAAGGCAAAACATTACGTTGCTAAGATGGATCCTTTCTAGAAAGAGTTTTCTCTCGAAAAGAAGTGAGTGGGAGGAAAGTAGAACTTGATAAGGTAATTGCCTTCTCCCTAATTGGAAAGTAGTTCATCACAGAAATTAGTTCGATGATTCCTACACCAATTAGTGAGGAAGCTAATGATGATGATCATGAAACTTCAGATCAAGTTACTACAAAACCTCGTGGGTCTTCCAAAGTACAGTCCGCTTTTGAGTGATGCGGTAATCCTATACTGGAAGTCATGTTACTAGACCATGATGAACCTACGAACTATGAGGATGATGATGAGCCCAGATTCATGAAATGGTTTGAGACCATGAAATCTGAGATGGGATCCATGTATGAGAACAAAGTGTGGACTTTGATGGAGTTGCCGATGATCGGCAAGCCATATTATATAAATGGATCTTCAAGAGGAAGACAAATGCTGATAGTAGTATAACTATCTACAAAGCTCGACTTATCATGAAAGGTTTCGACAAGTTCAAGGTGTTGACTACAATGAGATTTTCTCAAGCTATAGCGATGCTTAAGTCTGTCCGAATCATGTTAGCAATTGCCACATTTTATGAAATCTGGCAAATGGATGTCAAAACTACATTCTTTAATGGATTTATTAAAGAAGAGTTGTATATGATGCAACAGAAGGTTTTGTCAATCCTAAAGGCTAACGAAATGTGCAAGCTCAGCGATCCATCTATGGACTGGTGCAAGCATCTCGGAGTTGGAATAAGCGCTTTGATAGTGTGATCAAAGCATATGGTTTTATACACACTTTTGGAGAAGCCTGTATTTACAAGATAGTGAGTGGGAGCACTCTGCATTTCGATAAGTATGTGAATGACATATTGTTGATCGGAAATAATGTAGAATTATTGCAAAGCATAAAGGAGTATTTGAAAGGAGTTTTTCAAAGAAGGACCTCGGAGAAGCTGCGTACAAATTGAGCATCAAGATCTATTGAGATAGATCAAAAGCGGCGATAAGTTTTTCAATAAGTACATACCTTGTCAAGATTTTGAAGAAGTTCAAAATGGAGCAGTCAAAGAAAAGTTCTTGCTGTGTTGCAAAGGTGTGAAATTGAGTAAGACTCAAATCCCGACCACAGCAGAAAATAGAAAAAAGAATGAAAGTCATTCCTATACCTCAGTCATAGGTTCTATAAAGTATGCTATGCTATGTACCAGACCTATTGTATACCTTGCTCTGAATTTGGCAAGGGGTACAATAGTGATCTAGGAGTAGATCCTTTGGACATTGGTCAAGAACATCCTTAGTGAAGACTAAGGAAATATTTCTCGATTATGGAGGTGATAAAAGGCTAAATCGTAAAGAGTTACATCGATGCAAGCTTTTTACACTGATCGGATGACTCTAAGTCTCAATCTGGATACATATTGTAAAGTGGGAGCAATTAGCTAGAGTAGCCCGTGCACGAGCATTGTAGACATAGAATATTTGCAAAATACATACGGCTCTGAATGTGATGAGACCCGTTGACTAAACTTCTCTCACGAGCAAAACATGATCATCCTTAGTACTCTTTGGGTGTTAATCACATAGCGATGTGAACTAGATTATTGACTCTAGTAAACCCTTTGGGTTTTGGTCACATATGTGATGTGAACTATGGGTGTTAATCACATACTGGATGTGAATATTAGTGTTGAATCACATGATGATGTGAACTAGATTATTGACTCTAGTGCAAGTGGGAGACTGAAGGAAATATGCCCTAGAGGCAATAATAAAGTTATTATTTATTTCCTTATTTCATGATAAAGTTTATTATTCATGCTAGAATTGTATTACGGAAACATAATACATGTGTGAATACATAGACAAACATAGTGTCACTAGTGTGCCTCTACTTGACTAGCTCGTTGAATCAAAGATGGTTAAGTTTCCTAGCCATAGACATGAGTTGTCATTTGATTAACGGGATCACATCATTAGGAGAATGATGTGATTGACATGACCATTCTGTAGCCTAGCACTTGATCGTTTAGTATGCTGCTATTGCTTTCTTCATGACTTATACATGTTCCTTAACTATGAGATTATGCAACTCCGTTTACGGAGGAACACTTTGGGTGCTACCAAAGCGTCACAGCGTAACTGGGTGATTATAAAGGAGTACTACAGGTGTGTCCAAAGGTACATGTTGGGTTGGCGTATTTGAGATTAGGTTTTGTCACTCCGATTATCGGAGAGGTATCTCTGGGCCCTCTCGGTAATGCACATCACTATAAGCCTTGCAAGCAATGTAGCTAATGAGTTAGTTATGGAATGATGCATTCATGTGAGTAAAGAGACTTGCGATAGCGAGATTGAACTAGGTATTGGATACGGCGATCGAACCTCGGGCAAGTAACATACCGATGACAAAAGAACAGCGTTATGTTGTTATCGGACTTGACCGATAAAGATCTTACGTAGAATATGTAAAGACCAATATGGGCATCAGGTTCCGCTATTGGTTATTGACCAAGAATAGTTCTAGGTCATGTCTACATAGTTCTCGAACCCGTAGGGTCCATGCAGCAAGGTTTGATGGCGGTTATATTATGAGTTTATGAGTTTTGATGTACCGAAGGTTCAGAGTCCCGGATGAGATCGGGGACATGACGAGGAGTCTCGAAATGGTCGAGGCGTAAAGATCGATATATTGGGCGACTATATTGGAGTTCGGAAAGGTTCGAATGATTGGGTATTTTGAATCTCGGGAGGTTACGAGAATTCGCCGGGGAAGTATTGGGCCTTATTGGGCCCTGCAAGAAGAGAGGGCTGCCTAGGGCAGGCCGCGCCCCCAAGGCCTAGTCCGGGTGGACTGGGGGGCCGCACCCCTTCCTTCCCTTCCTTCTCTCCTACTCCTACTAGGAAAGGAGAGTCCTACTCCGGTGGGAGTAGGACTCCCCATAATCGCGCCCCCTCCTAGGCGGCCACCTCCTCCCTTGCTCCTTTATATCACGAGGCAGGGGCACCCATGACACACAAGTTGATCTCGGATCGTTCCTTAGCCGTGTCGGTGCCCCCTCCACCATATTCCACTTGGTCATATCGTCGCGGGCTTAAGTGAAGCCCTCGCCGGAGAAGTCATATCGTCAGTGAACTTAAGTGAAGCCCTGTCGATGGAGCATCATCATCGTCCTGCCTTGCGTCGTGCTTGTGGATCTCATCCCGACACTTTGCTGGATCGAGTCGGGGATCGTCATCGAGCTGAGCGTGTGCTGAACTGGGAGGTGCCGTCGTTCGGTGCTTGGATCGGTCGGATCGTGAAGGCGTCGACTACATCAACGCGTTGTTATAGCGCTTCCACTTTCGGTCTCACGGTGCGTGAACAACACTCTCCCCTCTCGTTGCTATGCATCACCATGATCTTGCGTAATGCGTAGGAAAAATTTTGAAATTACTACGTTCCCCAACAATCCCAAAGCATCGTTGCTCTCAAGAGCTCGTTTCGTCAACTCTTGGGATTGAGAGGTCGACGAGTATACATGAGTACCTACACAAAACAAAGACACAGGAAAATTTGTGTGTGTGGTAGATGTACACATCATCCATCATGATGCTTGCGTGCTTGTGTTAGTTAGCACCAAATATCCGGTGCTCAAATAAATGAGATCGTGATATGAAACATGTCATCCATCATGATAGGTTTGTTATGATGTATAGCATAATGGAGACTCAAGTTGTGTAATGCATCACGAGCAATATTTAGAGTATTGTTATTCATGGAATGCATATGGTGCAAGCAATCATGGAAATCATGCAAAGTATGGAAAGCATCAAGATCTCCCAATATGTACGAGGAAACTATGGGGGTCTCCTCATGATCATTAGTGGAAACATCACATGGAGAATATTGACAACATCCAAAACAATGCATATTTGGAACAATGTGATCATGGCATGACATAGTAGATGAATTGTGCAAATCATGTAAAGGAAGCATGGCAATATCATCACATGAAAAACAAAAAGCCAATGACCATCATCTAAGTCATCTATGCCATAAGTGCAATTGGGATTGATTTTAATGGGGCATGCATAGTTACTATGTTGAGCTTGAAATGATGCAATATGGGAAATCTCACTCATAGCATATGATAAGTTCAATGGATTGTCAAACATGATGTGACCAATAGAATTTTCACATGATATCCTATGAAGCATAGCATCACAACTAGGCAACTCAACATGCTCATCATCATATTCATCATAAATAGGTAAGTCATGACATGAAAAAGTTTTACTAGCATGAAGCATGGTAATAGGTGGGTCAACATCGTGGGAGCTGTCGGTGTCAAAACCGGCGGATCTCGGGTAGGGGGTCCCGAACTGTGCGTCTAGGCGGATGGTAACAGGAGACAAGGGACACGATGTTTTACCCAGGTTTGGGCCCTCTTGATGTTGGTAAAACCCTACGTCCTGCTAGATTAATATTGATGATGTGTGTTACAAGAGTGGATCTACCACGAGATCAAAGAGGCTAAACCCTAGAAGCTAGCCTATGGTATGATTATTGTTAAATCCTATGGACTAAAACCCTCCGGTTTATATAGACACCGGATAGGGTTAGGGTTACCACAGATCGGTTACAATGGTAGGAGATCTACATATCCGTGTCGTAAAGCTTGCCTTCCGCCAAGGAAAGTCCCATCCGGACAGGGCGAAGTCTTCAATCTTGTATCTTCATAGTCTTGGAGTCCGGCCGATGATGATAGTTCGACTATCTGGACACCCCTAATGCGGAACTCCCTCGGTAGCCCTGAACCAGGCTTCAACGACGGCGAGTCCGGCGGCGCATATTGTCTTCGACATTGCAAAGCGGGTTCTTCCTCGAATAATTTATAGAAGATTGTGAACACCGGGATAGTGTCGGCTCTGCAAAACAAGTTCCACATAACACGTAGAGAATAATTTTTGCATAGATCTGCTGGCGTATTCAGCGTGACATCACACCACAGCCAGGCCTTTATATGAATCGTTTTTCTTTGTTTCACCTCAAGCGTGTTTAGCGGCGGTTTCCTTAGCACATCTTATCAGCGTGGATCGTGCCCCCTTATTCAGGATTCTCATCAATACGGATGTGTAGGTAACTTAACCGTGCCCGTTGGCCTGCCTTCTCTATCAAAAGCGAGTCCTAATCGACCCGGGGTGGGCTCTTGGTATTCAACCTCTTTATAGTGAGACCAAGGCCCTCTTCTTTTTACACCCTCCATCGAGTTAGCCTCGCGCGAGTTCCAACACCCAAAGCTTCAGATTCAGGCGCTTGGACTTTTGATGATGTCGGCTCCGACCAACTTGCGGCCGATGGATGTCTTCCTCCGTCCGAGAAGAAGATGTGCTAAAGCTGCGAGCGCCCGGTGTCGACCGGCGAGATCTCGCATAGGCTGCCTGCTCGAGGAAGGTCACTCCCACTCTTGAGCCCGGCGAAACGTGGTGTTCGTGTCCCACTTCCTTGGGGCTTAGGCTTCCCGCGGACCCCTTTGTGCGGGGCTCATGTTTTATTATGGGCTTGATTTCCATGACTTGAATCCAGTCCATCCTCCATATCTAAGTCATTCATTGTTGTATGTGAGGCCTTCCTCCATATACCCCCACTTTGGATTGTGGCTCAAAACCTTCAAATTGGATCCAAAAGGCGATCAAGGGGCAACAAGCGAGTGCGGGCGGTCATAAGCAAATGTGCTGATGCTCCGTGGCGAGGCTCTTTTCAGAGAGCTTGGTTTGTAGCAGCGGGAGTGGTTTATATCACCGCTCGGGGGGGCACCAAATGGGTGGCGCTCCCTACCTTCCCTCGGGTCCACCACAGCGGCTGGCGTCATGGGTCAATAAGGGGCTCGGTAGGGGCCATCAAGGATGTTCCCTGCTGCGAGGCCGTGTTCGAGATCTCCGGGGAAGAGGATCAATCTGGTTGCGATGGCGCGAGGTTATAGTGATCCGGCGCCTTCAGCCCTGCAATCGTCGCCCCTCCACCTGTAGAATTCAATCCGGAGGGACCACGAGCTCTCCAAAATTTTATGGGCACGGCGCCAGCGTGGAGATGTATGGTGTTCTTGGATCACAAGAGAAGTGTCGGACTTGACCGAGGCCTTGAGAACTAAGCTGTCGCCCGGATGCTCAAGTAAGTAGTCCTGTAACCCGGACAAGCTGTTCATTCATTTAGTTTATATATGCCCTTTAAAGAGCCGTTTCTTGAACAGGAGTGGATGGCCAAGGCAAAGTTGATAAGGTGTCCGGCTCCCTCCGGAGACCACGCGGGATCCATGTTGACCAAGATGTTGAAGGTCGCCCTTTGAAGAAAGCGAAGGGAGGCAGGGAGCAACTGCCTCTGCGAAGGAGGCTATCAAGGAAGGAGGGATTAAGAGTCCCTCCTTCCGAGGAGAAAAGGACCGCTTGAGAAGATCCGGGAGGCCAAGGCCTCAAGAAGGAAGGAATCTTGGTGAGAGTCCGGTAGCTGGGAAGTAACTTAGCCGCATTATTTCCCAAGGGATCAGCCCTCCAATGAGCCGTAAGTAGAAAGAAGGGTCTTGTAAATAAGGAGCATCCTGTATTTATTTATGAAGATAGAAATTGTACCTTGTAGTTAGGACCTCAGCCCTTCTCAGTGAGCTCGTCTTGAGGATCTTCTTAGGAGATGATGGAGAGTGAAACGCCTCCACATCGCACCCTCATGTGAAGCGGACGACCCGGAGGTGTCGTCGTGGAGAGTTCCCCAAGTCCGGCGAGGCGGAAGGTCCAGCGCCAGTGGTGTCTGGTGGGAGGAGTGAAGGATTTGCTTCGGCGGCGGCTATCTCAGATCACCGTGCTCTAATGGATGCGGTGATTAAAGATTGCATCCTTGAAAGCGGATTGCACAAAGCCGTCGAAGCTTCTTGTGAGGTTTGAAATCACATAAAAATAATGTACCTTCACAGTTATGCATATAAAATCGCCATGTATAGATAGTAGCCCTGAGACTCGGTATGTTGTCAAAATTGACAACGTGCGAGATCATTCTCGATTTAACATATCGCGCTCTTAAACAGGTGGCGGGCGTCAGGAGGCCAGCGGACTGATGAATATGCGAACTAAGCGGCAACTTGCGAGGCGGATCACGGACATCAGCTGGTCAATAAGCGGTTTGTGAGTCAAGGTATCACGACTTCTGTCGAGACACCTGGTAAGGGAGCTTGCGCTCATGTCTTACTAATCATATGCTTAATGCAGATGGTGCGCTGCCGTTGGAAGAGCTGCGGGCAAAACTACGCCCGGCGAAAAAAGCAAGCCAAAATTAATGTCTGGCGCTTTAAAAGCGGCGAAAGAGCTAAGCTGAGCGGGCTGCTCCTGCCGAAGCAAAGAGGAGATGGCGATATGGCCAAAGTTGAGGAATACTACCGATCGCTGTGAGTTCTTGAAAAAGAATGTCAAGTGGAACAAGAGGGCCTAACAAAGGCGCTGCGCGAATCCACGAATGCCCGATGGGCTTTGAGAGCTGCCAAGGAGGAGCTGAGTCAGGCTGTGGCAATTGCGGCTGGAAAACCGTTTTACTGCGGAGAAATATCTGGATACAAAGTATGCTCAGTTAGATAAGTTGTGGAGTTTGGAGGATGCTTATCTGGACTTGGCGGCGGCGCTGCGGCCTTGATTAAGCACTTCGGGGCGGAAGGGCACCGAAGGAAGAGCTATATTGGTCATGATTCCATAGTCGGGCGTCCTCTGCCGTTGACGATCGGTTGGCCAAATGGGCGAGCTGAATCATTGTCTGGATTTGCCATGAAGCATGTCTTGACTCACTTGTGGCGGCGGACCCCACCGAAGAGCTATTTTGGTTTAGTGCAGCGGTTCCTTGGTGCGGTACAGCGTGTCGGCGCAATGAAGCGATCGGCGTGTATTGAGGGAAGCGGATGGCTCTTGCCCGTGTCAAGACATCTTGGGCAGAGATGAAGGCCAGCGATGTTGCATCCCGAGTTGGACGGAGGCCAGTACCTGCCGAGCACTACTTTGAAGAAGTCTGCAGGCGCTTCGTTTAATAGAGGCGCGATGCTCGAAGGATATTATGTTTAAATGACATGTATGATTTGTGAAACAATGTTTGATGTAATATAAGTGCTTTTTATACTTGTGCATTCAAGTAGTAAACTACTCCATGTGCGGCCGTTTATGTATATGTGTATATAACCTGAAAGATGGCAGTCCTTGGCTTCAGCCCCCACGCACATAGTCTTGGGGTGTTTCTAGCGATTTTTCACATAATCCAACGTCTTGGTCCTTTTAAGGAGGTGATAAGCGTAGCAAACCAGGCAACGGACTATAATGCTTTATCACTTTCACTTAGCCATGGGAGTTCGAGGTGGGGCTACTATATAGCCCCTTGGGGCACGCACTCCCAGAATCGAGTGCGTATGTGCTGACCGAAAACCGGTCCTTCGTTAATCTCGGAGGAATTCTAAACATTCCTGTGAGTCATCAGTGGTTGACCAGTCTCTAGCTATATCATGACAGCCAGTTTTCGGCTTTCTCTCTTGAGGTGCTCGCTTGGCGAACCAAGAACTGTCGCGATGTAGTTCTCCACAGTGCAGCGTTAGCCGTGAAAGCGGGCGTAAGGCAGCAAAACACAGAGGCATGGGCGGCCCAACATTTGACCAAATACATGATTGGAGCTGATGCATATAAGGCCTAACTTTCGAGGCGCCGAATACTCCCTAAGGTATTCGGTCTTTTTATGAAAATGGGCAAAATTATGCCCTAGGCCTTGTGTCCAGTGCGTGCAAAAAATTCTAGTGCGGCCAATGCCAAAGCACCAGCCTCCTCCTCAGTTATATTAAGGAACGGGGAATGTATATCAACAAGAGGCGGTGAAAAAAGGTTTACGCGGGTCTTAATCGAAAAGAATCCTTTGCAAGGGTCCTGCTGCGTCTGCGCTTTGTGTCTCCGTTGTGCCGTATCACGGGCCGGTGTAGCACGTTGTTCATCTGTAAAGAGAGGAACTTAGTTTGAAAGAAAAAGAATCGTCACGAAAGATGTACTTAATATTAAATGAGCAGTGCAGTTCGAAGAATAAAATTGAGCTCTATTGTCTCTTGTTGTACATGCATGCAGCCCCTCGTATGGGGTATGCAGCTAGTAAGCGTCGGACTCATCTAGCCGTGTCCGGGGTTTGAATGACCAATTCTGGGTTCTTTGCCTAGTGGAGCGGATAGGTGTGGGTATCGATGCAGTCTCCCCTTCTTCCGTGCTTGAGTAACATAATGCTTCCTCTTAGCGAGATGATGCCGCGTGGACCGGGCATTTTAAGTGTTAGAGATGCATAATGTGGTATTGCGTTAAAGCGGGCGAAAGCCTCGCGTCCCAATAGTGCTTGATGGCTACTTTTAAGCGGGCGACATGGAAGAGTAACCTTCATGACGGAAGTTGTCGGATGACCAAACACAACCCGAGCGATTATGGAGCCCGTGCACGCAGGCGTATGGGCGGCGGTACTCCTTTAAAGGAGGTGTTGCTTTCGGCGAATTTTGGTTGGGTTTATCCCCATCCTGCGGATTGTGTCTGATATATCAGGTTTATGTCACTGCCGCCATCCATGAGGACATGTGTAAATTGGAATCCGTCGATTATAGGATCCAATATCAAGGCAGTCCATCCTGCGTTAAGTATATTATCGGAATAGTCACGATGGTGAAGGTGATTGGTTTTGACAACTAGTTGGTGCGGCGGCGCCTTTTAGAGAGGCGCGCTTTATTCCTTTTGATCACGTGAAGTGAGTTTACTGTTTTAACCTCCTGTGGGAAAGTTTTTTGTTTTTGGGGTTACGCTTGTGGTGCTCGTCGTCATCTTTACTTGGTGTGTCCAGGCCCTTGTGTTCAGCGTTGATCTGCGGACTGTTTGAAACCAACAATCTTTGTGGATATGGTTTGCGGGCTTCCGGAGGTACCATGTATTTGACACGATCTATCGAGAATCTTGTTTAGGTTGGATAGCTCATCCATTATCCTTTAGGGGCAGTGTTTTGTTGTTGGCCGAGAGCTTTTGAATCCGGCCTTGACCTTGCGTACTATTTGGGCCATTTTCTTTATTCGGGCTGATCTTTTTGCGTCGTGATTTCATTCCATCCTGGTTTGGATGTACTCGGGTCGCTGGTCTGCATCTAAGCCAGTTGTCCTCTCTAGCATAGCGGGTCATGAGGCTTGTTAATGCGGCCATTGTTCTTGGCTTTTCTTGGCGAGGTGTCTGGCGAGCCATTACGTCTCGAACATTGTGTTTGAAAGCTGCTAAAGGCTTTGGCGTCCGGACGGTCGACTATTTGGTTCTTTTAGTAAGGAACCTGTTCGAAATTTCGGGCTGACTCTCGGGTTGTTGAGTTATGTGACTTAGATAAATACGCATCGGAGGCGGACATAAGTCCCCTGAAAATTTTCCCGGAATGCTTCCTCGAGCTCTCCCGACTTCAATGGTATTTTGGGAGGCTTTTAAGCCAATGCCGAGCTGGCCCTTTGAGTTTAAGGGGTAAGTATTTTTATGGCGTGGAGATCGTCTCCTCTGGCCATGTGTATGTGGAGGATGTAATCCTTGATCCAGACTCAGTGCATTGTTCCGTCGTATGCCTCTATGTTTACGGGTTTGAATCCGCTGGAAATTCATGATCCGGCACCTCATCGGTGAAACATAGGGGTGTCTTGGCCCTATATTGGGTGTGCCGTGATCTTCGGAATTTTGGCATATTGCATTGCTTTTATGAGCCTGCTTTCTTGGCCCATAGATGGACCTAACTGGGTCATCCTCTTGATGTGAATCCTTATGCGGATCGCATATTGGCTTGTGTCTGGCGCCATTCACACGCTCTCCTTTTGCCATGGGGTGTCGTCCATCCGGCCAGGTGGCCTTCTTACTTTTTAATTGTGGGGGCTCTAAGGCCTCCTCGTCGAATCGGCGGTAGCTTTCTTTTAGGGTAGCTCTTTGTTGTTGTTGTCGCCGTACTTATCTGTCAGTGCTGAATACTTTGCTCCATCTAATCTGAGTGCATCTTCCGCTGTTTTGAGCTTCCTTCTGCTTTTTCAGAGCTACAGCAGATGGCGGCAGAGCTTTTTGGAGGTCATTTGCCCGATGGTTTGTCCGTGGTCGGCGGACTATTATCTTCGCCGGGGACAGATTGTTTATCAAGTTGTCCTATTCGGACGAATTGCTCTATAAGCGTTCGTTGTCCACGGTTAGCCCTGCTCTATGGCTGGGTCTTTGTTGGTAAGGACTTTGCTCGGCGTTTACGTTGCCGTTTGACTGCTTTTAGAATTTATCCCGTAGCGTCCGTTGTTCCTCGTCTTCATTTCCTTTAGGTGTATCTACCATGTATACATCATGGGATGAGGTTGTCAACATCTATAGGTGCTGGTTCATTATTATCTCCTACA
>JAHIAM010013245.1:0-13911 GCA_021605205.1 Aegilops longissima
GCAAACAAGAGCAACACATCAAAGCAAGTTTAAATGAGGCCGGAAACGACATAGAACAATTCCGGTAAGTCCTCATATGCAAATTTCGAAATTGGTCCAGAACTGAATAAACCTTATGTTC
Source organism: Aegilops longissima (assembly GCA_021605205.1). Lineage (NCBI taxonomy): Eukaryota > Viridiplantae > Streptophyta > Magnoliopsida > Poales > Poaceae > Aegilops > Aegilops longissima. The sequence goes on from JAHIAM010013245.1 coordinate 122, forward strand.
AAGTTGTTAAACAGCAAGTTAAGATGCACCACGATGATCTACACGAAATTCTAGTCAAGTTACATATAAAGTTCATTTAATTCGGAGTTACGGCCTAGAAGATATGAGCAAAACAAGTTAAGCATGGCATTGATGCAAAATGCATACAAACATCAAGCAAACACCTCAAAACAAGGATGCAACATGATAATATGAAACTACATGCAAAATCAAGAAAGTTTCATATAGAGCACACTCAAAACGGAGCAACGGTTCAACACATACACACAATACAAGTTATAGCAACAATCTGTCCAAAACAGCAACTAGGCATATTGCAAGCATCAAAACAACAAGCTACAACATCTTAGCATGAGAACAAAAGGCATGGGCACGATGTATAGGTAAAGCATGACAAAACATGAACACTGAGCTATCTCCAGAAATCACTAGAACATGCTCAAACACACATGGCAAGATTGCAAATAATAACAGTTTCAGACTTTAGCAGAAATAACATCAGGTTGCAATGTTTAGAGCTATCAAACAACATGTTACAGGAACTTATCATGGCAAACAAAGGCACGGAATGAATCTACTAAACTCATAGAACAAATGTCCCTTACTGACCATGAGTCAAAAAGGATCAGAAGATATGATGGCACCCATGTAAACATGGCAAGTTATAATACAGATTCAAACATGGCAGGAACAACAATAAGTAGGCATGTTGGTGAGCTTGAACCACTCACCACAGAGAAATACATGGCATGGCAAGGCAACTCACAGTAAGAAGACATGGCATAGAAGCTATACATGGCAAGAACAACATCATAGCATGCACGGATCAACTACACAACCTTGGCAAAATTGAATAACATGTAAACAACCTGCCAGGAAACATTTTATAGCAAAAGTAGAGCTCGATTGACTCAAGCTATGGCACTCCATAATTGCAAACAAGGGCATGGATGGACAGATAATAACCATATGTTCAAAACATCCTTACAGAAGTATCTCAAAATAAGCATGGATCTCTCGGTAGCATCAAGTTTACATGACATAAAAATATCAGCAGAACAGGGGCTGAAATCAGCAACATCATGAAGCCTAGTTTGCATGCTTGTGCTAGTCACCACAGAGATCACAAAAATACATGGCATACACCCCTGTAAAGATGGCATGGCATATAACAAAACACATGTAGGACTCAAGTTCATAGGGTGCACACATCAAATGCAACAAAAATGACAAATCATCAAGTTATAACAGTTTCAGCAGATCAACATCATATAGCACTTTTTCAACGAAGATTCAGGCATCAAGATGAACTCAAATGAACATGATGCAATGGAATGAAATGATGTACTCGTAGAGATGAACAATTTGACATGCTACACGCACGTAACGGAGCTATAGATGCAGAGATACGGCATAACGAACATGGCATGAAAATGTGAAAAATCTGGGACAGTAGATTATACCCTCGCGAAGAAAGTCAACGGCGGCGTGTATCTCGCCAGAATGACGCCGGAGACGAAGGAGACGGTGGCCGGAGTCGAGGGAGAAGTCGGGGAGGCCGGAGAGGACGGATCCGGGCGGATCTCGCGGATCCGCCGGATCCGGCAAGGGACGGCGAGGGCGCGGGAGGCGGGCCCGCGATGGAGCTAGCCCGGCCTCGCGGAGTTGGTCGCCGGCAGGCGCGGGATGCGCTTCGGGCGGCGGGGAGGCAAGGCGGCGGCGGCGGAGGGCGGCAGCCCGGCGGCGGGCGGGCACGGCCGGCGGAGCGGGTCGGCCGGGCGCGGCGGAGGCGGCGATCAGGGCGGCGGGCGGCCGGAGGCGGGCGGGCGAGGCGGCGGCGGGCGCCAGCGGACGTGGGCGGCGGGCGCGAACGGGCGGGCGGCGGCGGATCCGGCCAGCGCTGGCCCGGATGGGCTCCATGGGCGCGCGGCGGGAGGATGGGCGCCACGTGGCGAGGTGGGATTGGACGCGGCGACGGGCGGACCTGTCCGTCGGGCGGAAGAAGTGTCCGTGGCGCGAGGAGAGGGATGACTAGGGTTTGTACCGCGATTTTGGGGGGAGCACATATTTATAGGTAGAGGAGCTAGGAGAGTCCAAATGAGGAGCGGAGCTGCCACGCGATCGTGATCGAACGATCGAGAGCATGGAGGGAGTTTGCTGGGTTTTGGGCCACTTTGGAAGGGTGTTGGGCTGCAAAGAGAAGGAGGCTTTACGATTACCGGTTAACCGTTGAGTACCAAACGACCTCCAAATGGCACGAAACTTGACAGCGGTTCACGGTGCTATACCAAGGCCGCTTGGCAAACCTCGGCCATTCCGAGAAAGTTTAACACCCGCACATGAAAAGAGGTAAAAGGGGGCGCCGGGGGACATAGGAGTGCCGGATTGCAAAACGGACAACGGGGAAAATGCCCGGATGCATGAGACGAACACGTATGCAAAATGAAATGCACATGATGACATGATATGAAATGCATATGATGACATGGCAAAGAGAGACATGCAAGCACATGACATGGCAAAGACGGCGAATAAACTGGCAGACACCTGGCGCATCGAATCCGGGGCGTTACAACTAGTTGGAATAGCTTCTACCCACTTAGTAACGTAATCAATAGAAAATAAAATATGTGTATATCAATTAGAGGCAGGAAATGGTCCCATATAATCAAAGCCCCAAACATCAAATGGTTCAATAACAATTGAATAATTCATAGGCATTTCTTGACGTCTACTAATATTACCAATTCTTTGACATTAATCACAAGATAGGACAAACTTACGGGCATCCTTGAAGAGAGTAGGCCAATAAAAACCGGATTGCAATACCTTATGTGCAGTTCTGTCTCCAGCGTGGTGTCCTACATAAGCCTCGGAGTGACACTTGCGTAGGATCTGTTCATGTTCATGCTCAGGTACACTACGTCTAATAACACCATCTACTCCTTCTTTATAAAGATGTGGGTCATCCCAAAAGTAATGTCTCGGATCATAGAAAAACTTTTTCTTTTGCTGGTATGTGAAACTAGGTGGTATAAATTTAGCAACAATGTAATTAGCATAATCAACATACCATGGAGCAGTACGGGAAGCATTTATGACATTTAATTGTTCATCAGGAAAGCTATCATCAATAGGTAGTGGGTCATCAAGAACATTTTCTAACCTAGACAAGTTGTCTGCAACGGGGTTCTCAGCTCCCTTTCTATCAATAATATGCAAATCAAATTCTTGTAGCAAGAGAACCCATCTAATAAGTCTAGGTTTAGCATCTTTCTTTTCCATAAGATATTTAATAGCAGCATGATCCGTGTGAATATTTACTTTAGAATCAACAATATAAGGTCTGAACTTATCACAAGCAAATACAACTGCTAAGAATTATTTTTCAGTAGTAGCATAATTTCTCTGAGCATTGTCTAGAGTTTTATTGGCATATTGAATAACATTTAATTTCTTATCAACTCTTTGCCCTAGAACAGCACCTACAGCATAATCACTAGCATCACACATGATTTCAAAGGGTAAATTCCAATCAGGTGTCTGAACAATAGGTGCAGAAATCAATGCTTTCTTAAGTATTTCAAATGCTTCTACACAATCATCATCAAAGACAACTGGTATGTCTTTTTGTAATAAATTAGTCAGAGGCCGAGAAATTTTTGAGAAGTCCTTAATGAACCTCCTATAAAAACCGGCGTGACCAAGGAAACTTCTTATACCTTTGATGTCCTTGGGACATGGCATCTTTTCAATAGCATCAACTTTAGCTTTATCAACTTCAATACCTCTTTCAAAAAATTTATGCCCCAAGACAATGCCTTCATTAACCATAAAGTGGCACTTTTCCCAATTCAAGACAAGATTAGTTTCTTCACATCTCTGCAAAACTCGATCAAGTTGCTCAAGCAATCATCAAAAGAGGATCCATAAATGGAGAAATCGTCCATGAAAACCTCACAAATCTTTTCACAAAAATCAGAGAATATGGCCATCATGCATCTTTTAAAGGTAGCAGGTGCATTGCATAAACCAAAAGGCATATGTCTATAAGCAAAAGTACCGAAAGGGCAAGTAAAAGTGGTCTTAGCTTGATCATCAGCTGACACAGGTATTTGAGAGAAACCAGAATAACCATCTAGAAAGCAATAATGTGTATGTTTGGATAATCTTTCTAGCATTTGATCAATAAAAGGTAAGGGGTAATGATCTTTTTAGTAGCCTTATTTAATTTGCGGAAATCAATTACCATCCTATAACCTGTAATAATTCTTTGCGGAATCAATTCATCTTTATCATTAGGAACGACAGTAATACCTCCCTTCTTAGGAACACAATGGACAGGACTTACCCACTGACTATCAGCAATGGGATAAATTATACCTGCCTCAAGGAGCTTTAATATTTCCTTTCTTGCCACTTCTTTCATCTTAGGATTCAGGCGTCGTTGGTGATCAATAACTGGTTTGGCGTCTTTCTCCAAATTTATTTTGTGTTGACATAGAGTGGGACTAATGCCCTTAAGATCATCAAGAGTATATCCAATAGCAGCACGGTGCTTCTTCAGAGTTTTCAATAATTTTTCTTCCTCCTTCTCTGAAAGGTTAGCACTAATAATAACAGGATATATCTTCTTTTCATCAAGATAAGCACATTTAAGAGTATCAGGCAATGGTTTAAGCTCAAACACGGGATCACCCTTGGGTGGAGGAGGATCCCCTAGGATTTCAACAGGCAAGTTGTGTTTCAGAATAGGTCCCTGTTTAAAGAATACTTCATCTATTTCCCTTCTTTCATTCATAAACATATCATTTTCATGGTCTAGCAAATATTGTTCTAAAGGATCACTAGGAGGTATGGCAATAGAAGCAAGACCAATAATTTCATCTTTACTAGGCAATTCCTCTTCACGGTGTTGTCTACGAAATTTAGAGAAATTAAACTCATGAGACATATCACCCAAACCAATAGTGACAACATCCTTTTTACAGTCTATCTTAGCATTAACAGTGTTTAAGAAGGGTGTACCAAATATAATGGGACAGAAGCTATCTTGTGGAAGAACAAGAAAATCAGCAGGATATCTAGTTTTCTCACACAAGACTTCAACATCTCTAACAATTCCAATTGGTGATATAGTATCTCTATTGGCAAGCTTAATAGTGACATCAATATCTTCTAACTCAGCAGGTGCAATATCATGCATAATTTCTTTGTATAAGTCAATAGGTATTGCACTAGCACTAGCACCATATCACATAAGCCATGATAACAATGATCTCCTATTTGAACAGAAATAAAAGGCATGCCTACCACAGGTCTATGTTTATCTTTAGCACAAGGTTTAGCAATTCTAGCAGTCTCATCACAGAAATAAATAACATGCCCATCAATATTATCAGCCAAGAGATATTTAACCATAGCAATATTAGGTTCAACTTTAACTTGCTCAGGAGGTGTATAAGTTCTAATATTGCTTCAACGAACCACAATTGAAGGTTTAGCATGATCTTTTATCCTAACAGGAAAATGTGGTTTCTCAACATAAGCAGTAGGAACAATAGGATCATTATAAGTGATAGTCTTTTCTTCAACTTTAATAGGTGCAGCTACTTTTACTTCTATGGGAGGATGATATTTAAACCACTTCTCTTTAGGGAGATCAACATGATTAGCAAAAGATTCACAAAAAGAAGCTACTATCTCAGAGTCAAGTCCATATTTAGTGTTAAATTTACGGAAAACATCGGTATCCATAAAAGATTTAACACAATCAAACTTAGGTGTCATACCTGACTCCTTACCTTCGTCAAGATCCCAATCTTCAGAGTTGTGTTTAATTCTTTCCAATAAATCCCATTTGAATTCAATAGTCTTCATCATAAAAGAGCCAACACAAGAAGTATCGACCATGGTGCGATTGTTGTCAGAAAGCCGAGCATAAAAATTTTGAATAATCATTTCTCTTGTGAGCTCATGATTGGGGCATGAATATAACATTGACTTAAGCCTCCCCCAAGCTCGAGCGATGCTTTCTCCTTCGCGAGGCCAAAAATTATATATATAATTACGATCACGATGAACAAGATGCATAGGATAAAACTTCTGATGAAATTCCAATTTCAATCGCTTGTAGTTCCATGATCCCATATCATCACATAGCCTATACCATGTCAATGAATCTCCCTTCAAAGATAAAGGGAAGACCTTCTTCTTGATAACATCATCGGGCATACCTGCAAGCTTAAATAATCCACAAACCTCATCCACATAGATTAGGTGCTCATCAGGATGTAATGTTCCATCTCCTGCAAAAGGATTACCTAGCAGTGTTTCTACCATACCCGAAGGAATTTCAAAGGGAAAATTTTGTTTTTGCCACTCTAGATTTTGCCAATTTTCCTTATGCCACTCTAGATTTTAACATTTCACTTTTGCCACCCTTAGTTTTTGACAATTATCACAATTGCCATTCCCGTGCCAAAAGCAAAATTTTCAGAGTGGCAATTGTGATAATTGTCAAAAGCTAAGAGTGGCAAAAATGAAATAAAATTATTTTGGTTTTGCCACAGAATGGCAATTGTGATAATTGTCAGAAACTAAGAATGGAAAAAGTAAAATGTGAAAATCTAGAGTGGCATAAGGAAAATTGGCAAAATCTAGAGTGGCAAAAACAAAAATTTCCCAATTTCAAAGTAGACATTTTCATTTTCAGTAGGTTCAGTAGGTTGAGGAGCAACTCTTTTCTCTACTGGTCGGGGTGAAGATACCCCGAACAAGCCCCTCGGAGGATTACTTTCCATAGAAACAAGTGACAATAAATTTCAGCATACTATATAAATTTTTCCTTACCAAATTCCACCTACCAAAGGCGCTTCATTCCCCGGCAATGGCGCCAGAAAAGAGTATTGATGACCCACAAGTATATGGGATCTATCGTAGTCCTTTCGATAAGTAAGAGTGTCGAACCCAACGAGGAGCAGAAAGAAATGATAAGCGGTTTTCAGCAAGGTATTCTCTGCAAGCACTGAAATTATAGGTAACAGATAGTTTTGTGATAAGATAATTTGTAACGAGCAACAAGTAACAAAAGTAAATAAAGTGCAGCAAGGTGGCCCAATCCTTTTTGTAGCAAAGGATAAGCCTGGACAATTTCTTATATGGAGAAAAGCGCTCCCGATGACACATGGGAATGATCGTCAAGCTAGTTTTAATCACGTTCATATGATTCGCGTTCGGTACTTTGATAATTTGATATGTGGGTGGACCGGTGCTTGGGTTCTGCCCTTACTTGGACAAGCATCCCACTTATGATTAACCCCTATTGCAAGCATCCGCAACTAAAAAAGAAGTATTAAGGTAAACCTAACCATAGCATGAAACATATGGATCCAAAACAGCCCCTTACGAAGCAACGCATAAACTAGGGTTTAAGCTTCTGTCACTCTAGCAACCCATCATCTACTTATTACTTCCCAATGCCTTCCTCTAGGCCCAAATAATGGTGAAGTGTTGTAACACCCCGGAAGTAACTTTCCATATTTGTAACTCCAACTCTTGCCATTTTCGGCATTGTGATATGATATCCCCTCCGTGGTTGGGTTTTTCTTCATTTTGCATTTTGTCCATGTCATGCATTTTATATCATGTCATCATGTGCATCGCATTTGCATACGTGTTCGTCTCATGATTCCGAGCATTTTTCCCGTTGTCCGTTTTGCAATCCGGCACTCCTATCTTCCCCGGCGGCCCCTTTTACGTTTTTCCATGTGCGGGTACTAAACCTTCTCGGAATGGACCGAGGTTTGTCTAGTGGCCTTGGTATACCACCCGTAGACCACCGGTCAAGTTTCGGGTCATTTGGAGCTCGTTTGGTACTCCAACGGTTAACCGCACTCTCGCTAAAGCCTCTTTTGAGTTGCAGCCCAACACCCCTTCAAAACAGCCCATTAACCCATCTAAGTCACTTCCATGCTCTCCGTCGTTCGATCACGATCGTGTGGGCGAAAACTACACCTTATTTGGACTCTCCTAGCTCCCTCTATGCCTATTTAAACATCTCCCCCGTCCAAATCCGGGTCTTCTTCCCCCGAAACCCTAAATTTCATTCCATACACGGACGCGTCCGCTGCCGCCGCCAGACGAAGCCGCCGCCCGCGTCGCCACTCACAGCACGCCACCTGTCCCGCGCCGCCGCCGCGCCGCGCCGCCTGCCGGCCAAAGCGGGCCCGCCCGCCCAGCGCCGCGCCGCCGCCGCCATGACGCCGCCCGCGCTCCTCAGCGGATCTCCGCCGCCACCGGCCGCGCCCGCCTCCTCCGCCGCCTACGCCGCCGACCGGCCGCCCGCCGCCGCCGCCGCCGCCGCGCGCTGGCGCCGCCTCCCCGCCGGCCGTCCACTTTGCTGCTGCCGCCGCCTCCCACTCCGGCCCGCCCGCGCCGCTCGCCGGTCCCGCCACCGCCTCCCTCCGGCGAGGGCCCCTGCCCCAGCCGCCTCCTCCCACTCCGGCGCCGCCGCACCGCCTCGCCCGATCCGGATCCCGATCCCGTTGACTTCTTCCCCCCTCCTCAATTCTTCTAAGTTTTTTTGCATCCTATGTTATTTCGTGGCATTTTCAACGTAGCGTAACTTTGCATCTGTAGCTCCATTTTGCGTGTATAATACATCAAAATGTTCGTCTCGAAGGGTAGATCATTTCATCTCATTGCATCATTTTCATTTGAGCTCATCTTGATGCCCTAAATGCTGTTGGAAGAGGGCTGTGATGTTAGTTTCTGTTTCTTAACAGACCTTGCACTTTTGTTATTTTTACTACGATTGATGTGTGCACCCTATGGTCTTGAGTCCTACATGTGTTTTGTAATATGACATGCCATCTTTCCAGGGGTGTATGCCATGTATTTTTATGATCTATGTGGTGACTAGCACAAGCATGCAAAGTAGGTGTCCTGATGTTGCTGTTTTCAGCTCTGTTTTGCTGATATTTTGATGCCATGTTAACTTGATGATACCGAGAGATCCATGCATATTTTGAGATACTTCAGTAAGGATGTTTTGTTAAACATGTCTTTCTCTATCCATCCATGCCTTTGTTTGCAATTATGGAGTGCCATAGCTTGAGTCAATCGAGCTCTACTTTTGCTATCAAATGTTTCCTGGCAGATTGCTTACATGTTATTCAATTTTGCCAAGGTTGTTGTGGTTGATCCATGTATGCTATGTTATTGTTCTTGCCATGTATGTCTTCTATGCCATGTCTTCTTGATGTATGTATGCTTAGTTTATCATATAAGGCTCTGTAGTGAGTGCATTGAGCTTGTAAACATGCCTACTTGTTATCAGTTTTTGACATGCCATGTTGCTGAATCTGTTAACGAAACTTTCGATATTGACATGGGTGTTACTATAATTTCTGATCCTTTTTGGCTTATGGTCAGTAAGGGACTTTTGTTCTATGCTTTGAGTAGATTCATGCCATGCCTTGTTTTGATATTATAAGTTCCTGTAGCATGTAGTTTTGTTGCTCTGAACATTGCAACCTGATGCTGTTTTTGCCATGTCCAGCCTGATACTTTGTGCACTTTTGCCATGCTTGTTTGAACCTGTTATGATGTGAACTAGCCGTAGCTCAGTGCTCATCTTTTGTCAAGCATCTTGTGTAGATCACTGCCATTTACTTTGTTGGTACGTTTGGGTGCAGTAGCTTAATTTCTTGTTGCTTGCTAAGTGGCATCATGCTGTTAATGGCAGATTTGTGCCATTCTTGTTTTGCCGCATCGAGGGCGTTACAAGTTGGTAATCAGAGCCTTCCCCGACTTAGGAGCCCCCTACTTGATTGTTTGCTGGCGTTGTTGAGTCTAGAATGGAAAATGTTTTGAGTCTTAGGATTAAATATATCGGAGAGTAGGATTGTTTTTACTCCCAAGTCCCTTCGTCGCTCTGTGAGGTCTCCTGACGTAGAAGTTTTGACTCTCCTCTTCTCAAATTTCACTAAAAAAAATTTTAGGATCACGCGGGTATCTTGGGATCGTTCCGATGGTTTTGTGACGAGAACATTGTTCTTGGTGCCTCCTGACATTTAGGGGTTGTGGCAGTATCCCGGGGAGTTGAGCTCCGAGGTGTTGTCGTCACAATTTTATCGTTGCATTCTGGAATACCGAGTTTTGCCGACATCGAAATCTCTTTTGTGCAGTTGTTGGTGAGATAACCCGATAACCCGATCTTTCGGGCGAGCTCGGGAGTATTGCCATGACTTGTATAACGGATGTTTTTCAAGGTCGAGGTACATGATTTCGAGGATTTCTTGGTTATGTGTTGACGGATGGATACAAATGGATCTAGGTATTGTTAGTTTGGGTGATATATTTTGTGTCCCTGTATCCCCAACACCAGATTGCATAACCAGAAAGTTTCGGAGTTTATAGGTGGGAATTCTAGTAGCTTACAGGATATTCTTTCCGGATGATGTATGATTTGAGATTGGGGTTCAACGTCTAGTGGTCCGCCCATTCACGGTCGATTCGATGGTCGCGAGACGCCTTAAAGAATCCTTGGCTATGCTGATTCGGGACGTCTTGTTTGTCATTCGTGACGTCCGCTATACGTCGTGTCCGTGGGCCCCACCACGAACACTTTGGACGAAATCTCTATCATGTGTTTGTTCCGGCTCATTCTAGAAGCCAATCTTTTGTTTTTAGTTGTGATATTCGATTTGTTTCTGAGACAGATGGTGTTTCCATATCTTTATCTAAGTGGCTTCTCACCTTAATGGACGTGTGATGATTAACTTTTGGAATTCATTCGTTCATTCTTGTTCGAATGTTTATTGTGAAGACTATATGTTGCAATTTCTATCCGTTGATTCAACTTGACTATTTGTCTATCAAAGGACTAACGGATGTCACCCTCTTGAGATGGCTCCGCCAACGTCGAATCCGGATCGCAATGATGGGGATCGTCGAACCCTCCACCTCCACCTCCGCCTCCGGAGGCCCTGGCAAGCTATCATGGGAGCCACCAATGCCAATGCTCGATGATTTTGCAGCTCTTGCAAGAACGTACTCAAGGGCAAGGCAATCAAGGAAATCAAGGTCAAGGCAACAATCAGCCGCACTTTGCTACTCTCGATCGGTTCCTCGCTAATCAGCGAAGTCTTTCGGTTTACGTGTCGAGGCCACGACGCCGACGATTGGTTAGTGGACATCTGCAAGCATTTTGATTGTAGCAATGTCGACACGAGGACTTTGTCAAGTTTGCATCGTTTCAACTCAAGGATCAAGCTGCTTTGAGTGGTACCAAACAATACAAAGATTCCAGAGGAGGTCGTGTCATTACAGGATGAGTTCCGCCGAGATTTCAGAGCTCACCACATTCAAAAGTGTTGTTGAGAGCAAGCGTGAGGAGTTCCGCAATCTCAAGCAAGGCAACATGTCTGTCTATCAATACAATATCCAGTTCGAAACTCGCTCGTTTTGCTAAGCAAGACGCACGATGAGAAGAGTATGATCTATCAATTCAGAGGTGGTCCGAGAGAAGATCTGCAATTAGCTCTTGTGCTTTTGAGCGAGAAAAGTATGATGAATTCTACAACATGGCATGAAGCAAGAAGCTGCCCAGCTCAAATGTGAGGCTTCTAAGAAGAGAATCAGGGATGCAGTTCAGTCTTCTTCTTCCTCTCAAGTGGCAGCTAAGCAGCGAAGTTCTACCTTCCTCCTCCTCCGTTCCGTCGGCCTTATCAGTGAGAAGAACTCAGGTGGCCGTGGATCTTCCCACCCACCCAACCCAAGCTATCGTAACAAGTCTAATTCTCAGGCTCCAAGGTCAAGTGCTCCTTACCACCGTCCGCTCTCTGAGGTGACTTGCAACAGATGTCAGCAGAAAGGTCACTATGCGAACAAGTGCTTCAACCAAAGGCGCCTTCCGCCTCCTCCTCCTGTGAAATCTTCCAGCAATGCAGTGGTCAAGCATAATCCCAAGTCTGCAAAGGTGAACATGATGTATGCAGCGCAAGCGGAGGAATCTTCTGATGTGATAATGGGTAATCTCTCAGTTAATGATATTCCTACAAAAGTCTTATTTGATACTGGTGCATCGCATTGTGTCATCTCAAGACCATTTGCATCTAAGCATGAGTTGGGTTATCAAGAATTGCCTAGTTCCCTATCAATTGTGTCCCCGGGTAAGCAAATGACAGCTAATAATTATGTCCCGGATGTTTCTATCAAGATGGGCGATTATAGATTTCTGGCTAAACCAATTGTTCTTGGTGACTCGGATATTGATCTTATTCTCGGAATGGACTGGCTTTATCAACACAAAGCTCAGCTTGATTGTGCTGCCAGGGAAATTCAATTGACTCACTCTTCTAATGATGTGATCATCTATGCCGCTCGTGATGAAACCATTCGGTTGTTTTCTCTCAATGAGAAGGGCGAATTGGATGCTATCTCTCGATTCGATCGTTTGTGAGTACCAAGATGTCTTTCCGGAAGAGCTTCCGGTATGCCTCCTCATCGCCGCTTGAGTTCGTTATCGATCTTGAGCCCGCATCGAACCCGCTTGCAAGCGTCCTTACAAGCTTGGACCTGATGAGCTGAAGGAATTGAAGAAGAAGCTCGATGAACAAGAGCGTCTGGGTTTGATCGACCGAGTTCATCTCCTTGGGGTTGTGGTGTTCTTTTGTCCGAAGAAGGATGGCACGGACCGACTTTGCGTCGATTACCGTCCATTGAATAAGAAGACTATCAAGAACAAGTATCCACTTCCCAACATCAATGAGCTTTTCGAGCAACTCAAAGGTGCTAAAGTGTTCTCCAAGCTTGACCTTCGTATGGGTTATCATCAGATTCGCATTCGTGAACAAGATATTCCCAAGACAGCATTCGAACAAGCTTTGGTTCTTATGAATATCTTGTCATGTCTTTCGCCTTGTCAATGCTCCTCCAACTTTCTCTCGGATGATGAACTTCATCTTCAACCCCTACACCAATGAATTCTTCTTGGTCTATCTTGATGATATTTTGGTCTTCTCCAAGAATAAGAAGGATCATGCCAAACATTTGCGATTGGTGCTAGACAAGCTCAGAGATTACCAATTCTATGCGAAGTTCTCCAAATGTGAATTTTGGCTTGATGAAGTGCTTTATCTTGGTCATATCATCTCCGCCAAGGGCATCGCTGTTAATCCCGAGAAGGTGTCCGCAATTGTGAATTGGGAACCTCCTCGGAATGTCAAGCAGCTCCGCAGTTTTCTTGGTCTTGCAAGCTATTGCCGAAGATTCGTTGAGAAAGCCTCTTTCCAACCTCCTCCAGAAGCATGTGAAGTATGTCTGGTCTCCTGAGTGTGATGTTGCTTTCAATACTCTCAAAGAGAAACTCGTCACAGCTCCTGTCTTGACTCCTCCTGATGAATCCAAGCCATTTGAAGTTTTCTGTGATGCTTCTCTTCAAGGTCTCGGTGCTGTGTTAATGCAAGAGAAGAGAGTTGTGGCTTATACCTCTCGCCAATTGAAGCCCAACGAGAAGAACTACCCCACTCACGATCTTGAGTTGGCGGCAGTTGTCCATGCATTGATAACGTGGAGACATCTCTTGTTGGGAAGGAAGGTGGACATTTTCACCGATCACAAGAGTCTCAAGTACATCTTCCCTCAACCCAACCTCAACCTCAGGCAGACTCGATGGGTCGAAATGATTCAAGAGTACAACCCAAGTATTGAATATACTCCGGCAAGGCCAATGTCATTGCAGATGTTTTGAGCAGGAAGGCTTATCGCAGCAGTTTAATCCTCAA
>JAHIAM010013250.1:0-11021 GCA_021605205.1 Aegilops longissima
CAAAAATATACAAGTTATCAAAGCAAAGTATTACGCGCATGCTCCTAGGGGATAGATTGGTAGGAAAATACCATCGCTCGTCGACCGCCACTCATAAGGAAGACAATCAATAAATAAATCATGCTCCGACTTCATCACATAACGGTTCACCATCGTGCATGCTACAGGAATCACAAACTTTAACACAAGTATCTCTCAAATTCACAACTACTCAACTATCATGACTCTAATATCACCATCTTCATATCTCAAAACATCATCAAGCATCAAACTTCTCTTGGTATTCAACACACTCATAAGAATTCTTACAAATCTTGCATGCTTAGCATATTAGGATTATTTAAGAAAATTACCATGCTATTTAAGACTCTCAAAATAATATAAGTGAAGTATGAGAGTTCATCTATTTCTTCAAAATAAAACTACCACCATGCTCTAAAAGATATAAGTGAAGCACTAGAGCAAATGACAAACTACTCGAAAGATATAAGTGAAGATCAATGAGTAGTCGGATAATTACGCAACTATGTGAAGACTCTCTAACATTTAAAATTTCAGATCTTGATACTTTATTCAAACGGCAAGCAAAAAAAATTAAAATGACATGGCGCTCCAAGCAAAACACATATCATGTGGTGAATAAAAATATAGCTCAAGTAAAGTTACCGATGAGCGAAGGCGAAAGAGGGATGCCTTCGGGCATCCCCAAGCTTAAACTGAGTTATCCCTGAATATTACCTTGGAGTGCCTTGGGCATCCCCAAGCTTAGGCTCTTGCCACTCCTTATTCCATAGTCCATCGAATCTTTACCCAAAACTTGAAAACTTCACAACACAAAACTTAACGAAAACTTCGTGAGCTCCGTTAGCGAAAGAAAACAAAACACCACTTCAACGTACTGTAATGAACTCATTCTTTATTTATATTGGTGTTAGACCTACTGTATTCCAACTTCTCTATGGTTTATAAACTATTTTACTAGCCATAGATTCATCAAAATAAGCAAACAACACAATGAAAACAGAATCTGTCAAAAACAGAACAGTCTGTAGTAATCTGCAACTAACACAAACTTCGGGAACTCCAAAAAATATAAAATAAATTGGTGGACCTGAGAAATTTGTCTAGTAATCATCTGCAAAAAGAATAAACTAAATAGCACTCTCCAGTAAAAAATTTTAGCTAATCTCGTGAGCGCTAAAGTTTCTGTTTTTTACAGCATGATCATAAAGACTTCACCCAAGTCTTCCCAAAGGTTCTACTTGGCACAAACACTAATTAAAACACAAAACCACATCTAAACAGAGGCTAGATGGATTATTTATTACTAAACAGAACCAAAAAGCAAGGAACTAAAATAAAATTGGGTTGCCTCCCAACAAGCGCTATCGTTTAACGCCCCTAGCTAGGCATGATGATTTCAATGATGCTCACATAAAAGATAAGAATTGAAACACAAAAGAGCATCATGAAAAATATGACTAGCACATCTAAGTCTAACCCACTTCCTATGCATAGGGATTTTGTGAGCAAACAACTTATGGGAACAAGAATCAACTTGCATAGGAAGGTAAAACAACATAACTTCAAAACATTAAGCACATAGAGAGAAACTTGATATTATTGCAATTCCTACAAGCATATATTCCTCCATCATAATAATTTTCAGTAGCATCATGAATGATTCAACAATATAACCAGCACCTAAAGCATTCTTTTCATGATCTACTAGCATAGAAATTTTATTAATCTCCACATAAGCAAAAATTTCTCATTCGAACAGTGGAGATAAACTCAACAAAATAACTATCATATGATTGAGAATTAAGATCAAGATGACAAGTTTCATGGTTATCATTTTTCTTTAAAGCATATGTGTCATCACAATAATCATCATAGATAGGAGGCATGCTTTCATCATAGTAAATTTGCTCATCAAAGCTTGGGGACAAAAAATATGATCTTCATCAAACGTAGCTTCCCCAAGCTTGTGGCTTTGCATATCATTAGCATCATGGATATTCAAAGGAATTCATACTAACAACATTGCAATCATGCTCATCATTCACATATTTTATGCCAAGCATTCTATGTAATTCTTCTTCTAGTACTTTGGCACAATTTTCCTTTCCATCATACTCACGAAAGATATTAAAAAGATGAAGCGTATGAGACAAACTCAATTCCATATTTTTGTAGTTTTCTTTTATAAATTAACTAGTGCTATGCGATTGTCAAAACGGCGGATCTCGATAGGGGTCCCGACTGTGCGTCTAAGCGGATGGTAACAAGAGACAAGGGACACGATGTTTTACCCAGTTCGGGCCCTCTTGATGGAGGTAAAACCCTACGTCCTGCTCGATTGATATTGATATTGTGGATGTTTACAAAGTGGATCTACCACGAGATCAAGGAGGCTAAACCCTAGAAGCTAGCCTATGGTATGATTGTGAGGGTTGTTACGATGATCCCTACGGACTAGAGCCATCAGGTTTATATAGACACGGAGAGGGCTAGGGTTACATAAGTCGGTTACAATGGTAGGAGATCTACATATCCGTATCGTAAGCTTGCCTTCCACGTAAGAAAGTCCCATCCGGACAGGCGAAGTCTTCAATCTTGTATCTTCATAGTCTTGGAGTCCGATCGATGATGATAGTCCGGCGGATGATAGTTAGGTGATGATGGTAGTCCGGCTATCCGGACACCCCTAATCGAGGACTGCCTCAATAGCCCTGAACCAGGCTTCAATGGCGATAAGTCCGGTAGCGTATGTTGCTTGGCATTGCAAGCGGGTTCCTCCTCCGAATGATGAAGATTGTGAACACGGGATAGTGTCGGCTGCAAAATAAATTCCACATTCCAAGTAGGAGAATAATAATATACACAAGTTCAATCTCTGGCGTTTTTGTGGCATGACGTCACACCACTACCAAGCCATTACTTGAATTGTTTTTACTTTACCACCTTAAGCGCATTTAGCGGGGTTTCCTTAGACGTCTTTGTCAATGCGAGATCGTGTTTCCCCTTAATCCAGGATTCTCATCAATCGGACGTGGGTAACCCAACCCGCCTCCGCCGCCCCTCTATCAAAGCGAGTCCCAAGCGGTCCGCGGAGGCGGCTCTTGGTATTCTCCCTCTTTATAATGGGACCAAGGCTCGTTTCTTTTTCTTCAATCCCTCATCGAATCCTCTCCCGCTCCAAGTTCCAGCACCTAGAGCTCCAGTTAGGCTGCGGACTTCAAGCGATGTCGGTTCCGACCTCCGGGGCGGTGGATGCCCTCCTCCGTCACGGAGGAGGGCGATGCTAAAGCTCGGGAGGCCAAGTACTGTCTTCGAGATTTTGCAGGTTGCTGACGAAGGCGAGCCATCCCCACCAGCTCGGCGAGTATGTCGTTTTGTGTCCCACCTCCGTCGGGTTTAGGCTTCTGATGGATCCTTTTGTGAGAGGGCTCATGTTTTACTATGGGTTGGAATTCCACGACTTGGCTCGAGTCCATCCTCCATATTTCCGCATTTATTGTCAATCTGCGAAGCCTTCCTCCCGTCACCCCTCACTTGACCTGTGGTGAAGACCTTCAATGATGGCGCCGAAGATGATGAGGGCGTCAAGCGGAGTGTGGCGGAAGCCATAAGTGAAGGGCGATGCCCGTGGCCGCGCTCCTTCAAGAGGAGCTCGGCTGTGGCACAAAAGTGGTTCTATATTACCGTTCGAGGGCGCGGACAAAAGCCGCCGCCCTTATTCGCCGGGACCTCCGACGGTTGATGTCGTGGGTCAACAAGGGCTCAGCGGGGAGCCGTCAAGGGCGTGCCCCTCTTGCGGAGCGGTTGAGATCTCCAAGCGAGGGAGACCGATATGGTGGTGGTGATGCAGAGTTATGCTGATTAAGCGTCTCCCCCATAGCGCCGCCCTCTCCTATGGGAGTTCAATCCGGAGGTCCACGGATTCTTCAACACTTCATGGGCTTGACACCCACGAGATGTACAAATTATTCTTGGATCGCAGAAGCGCGTCCGGAATTGACGAGATGCTGGACTAAGCTGCAATCCCGGATACTCAAGTAAAGTAGTTCAGTCCGGACATACCGTTTGTTTGCCTTCGATGATTAAGCCTTATGACCAATTTCCTTCTACAAGGAGTGGATAAGCGGAAGCAAAATTGATCTGATGTCAGCCCCCTCCCGAGACCGCGCGGATCCGTCTGGTCCGGATGCTTGAGTTGCGCCTTGAGAGGAAGGCGAAGGGGAAAACAAGGAAGCTACTGCCTCGCCTAAGGAGGCTCTTGAAGAGGGGATGAAATCCCTCCCCCAAGGAAAGGACTACCTCAGGGACCGGGGCAAAAGCCCTAAGCGGGAAGAAATCTTGCCGAGGTCCTGCGTCCAGGGAGGCCCGGCCACAATCTCCTTAATGAGTCAGCCCTCCAGCAGCCGTAAGTAGAAAGAAAGGAGTTTTTATAATAAGGGACATCCCTATTTGTGCTTCGAGGATAACTAAAGTTTTTACCTTGTAGTTCGGATCTCCGTCCTTCGAGATGAGCTCGTCTTGAGGGACCTTCGTCCGGAGATGATAGAAGCGAGACACCTCCGTCCGGCGTCGTCGGATAGAGGGACGAGCACGAAGTGTAAATCACGGAGGAGCCCCGGGTTTAGCAAGGCGGATAGTTGGCGCCAAGCGGTATCTGGTGAAGGATCTGCTTGAAGGCGTCTATCTCGGAAGATCAGCGGCATTGATGAGCATGGTGATTGAAAGGATTTATCCGCCGAGCCGTTGCATAATGCCATCGAGGAGTTCTTGGCGGGGTTTGAAGTGCGTAAAAATGACACACCTTTTAACAGTTTGCATATAGAATGCACCTGTATAGATAGTAGCCCCTGAGACTCGGTAGGGTTGTCGAAATCGACAGCGTCAGAGGATCAAATCATGAGTTTAAATTCCGTCGTGCGATGCAGGTGGCGGGTCGTCGAGGCCAGCCGGACTGATGGAGTTGCTGAACTAAGCGGCAACTTCGATGCTGCGATCGGACATCACGCTGGTCAGCGGCGACTTGATGAGTCACAAGGTAAGTGTTCTTGCGGACACTTGGTAAGGGCGAAGCCATCTCCTTACAACATGTCGTGAAATGCAGATAGTGCCGCTGCGTGGAAGCCTTTGGGCGAACTTGCTCAAGCCAAGGAGCAGGCGGAAGAAGTAATGTCTGGCGGCCTCGAGGGCGAGGAGTTAGCGGCGAAAGGGCCGCTGCTTGCCGGGCGAGGAAGAGATGGCGAAATGGCGGGAAGTTAACAGATGCTACCGACCGCAAAGAGGCTCTTGGGAAGGGGCGCCTAAGCGAAGCAGAAGACCTGCGGAAGGCCACCCGAAGCCAAGGTGCCGCTCTGCAATCGGGCTATAAAGGAAAAACTCGCCGGGCGGAGAAATTATGGCTGGCAAGCCTTTTACCTTTCGCGCCGAAGGTTCTGGATCAAAATATGCTCAGCTGGGCCAACTATGGGGTTGAGAGGACCCTTATATGGACTTAGTAGCGAGTCGGCGGATCTGTGTGCATTCGAAGCGGAAGGATCACAAAGGCGGAAGAGCTATTTTGGTCTCAATTCCATAGTCCGGGCGTTCACTTCCGCTGACCGACCGTTTGGCGAGTGGGCTGAGCTAAATAGGTTGTTGGGCTTGCTATAGCGGATATAGTGACCCATATCCGGCGGATAGGCCCAGAAGAAGTTACTTTGGTTTATTGTAGCAACTTCTTGGGGCGGTGCGCATATCAAAGCGATAAGCGGTCGGCCTGCATTGAGGGTGTCGGATGGCGCTTCGCCCGTGTGAAGACACATTGGACGAGATGGATGCCACGCTGTTGCGACCGGAGTTGGATGATAACGGTTACCGCGAATACTATTTTGGCGAAGTGCTGCGTGGTGCTCGTGTAATAAGTCGCGATGCTCAAAAATGTTACGTTCGAATGAGCGTTTATATGATGTAAAGCGATATTTATGATGTAGCGCCTTTTATACTTGTGCGTTCAAGTAATAGAATATCTCCTATCGGCTGTTCATGTATCGTGTTATAACACGAAAGATGGCGATCATCGGCTTCATCCCCCGCACAAGGTGCGGGGTGTTCATAAAAAAGCGCATTTTCACACTTAATCCGGCGTCTCGGTCCTGTAAAGGAGGTGGTAGCGTAGCAAGCGACAACGGACTATAATGCTTTATCACTTTCACTTAGCCATGGAGTTCGAGGGTGGGGCTCACGACTAGCCCACAGAACCTGCGCTCTCGAATTTGGGGCCGGATGTGCACGGCGGAAGCGGCCCTTCGTCAAGCGGAGGAATCCTAAACATTCCATAGTCGATCAGTGGTTGACCGATCTCGTTGTATCATGCAGTCAGTTTCGGCTTTCTCTCTTGAGGTGCTCGCCCGCCAATGGGCAATCGCGATAGTTCTCCTGGAGCTCGTTAGCCGATGATCTGAGCGTAAGGCAGCAAAACACGGGCGGGCAAACCCAACATTTGACCAAAGACATGATTGGAGATGATGCATATAAGGCCCTAACTCGAGGCGCGAACACTCCGAAGGTGTTCGGTCTTTATAATAGCGGGCAAAACAAAGCCCTAAGCCCCTTGTGTCGAGTGCGGGCAGGTTCTTACAGCGGCCGATGCCAAACGCCAGATCTCCCTCTGGTTATAATGATAAACCAGGGATTATAGCAACAAGAGCGATGAAAGGTTTCGTGGGTCTTAGTCAGAAAGAGTCCTTACAGCGGGTCCCTCTGCGTCTGCGCTTGTGTCTCCGTTGTGTCGTATCTGGGCGGGTGTGCATCTTGTTCATCTGTAAAAGAGAAGAACTTGGTTGGAAAAGAAATCGTGCGAAAAGTGCATAAAAATTTGAAATATAGATTAAGAAAATGAGCCTATGCTAGCTCATTATGAGCTTATATGTGCAAACCCTTGTTAAGGGATGTGCGGCTAGGTAGCCCTAAGCTTATTTATTCGGACTCGTCCAGCCGTGTCAGGGGTCTCAACGACCTTTTAATGAAATGATGCCACGTGGACGGGCATTTTAAGCGTAAGAGGCGCGTAATGTGGTATTGTATTGAAGTGGATAGCTTCCGTCGTGATGTTGTAGCTACTTTTAAATGGGGCGACATGAAGGTTAGCTTTTCTCGTCGGAGGTTGTCGGTGACCATGACACAACTTCTAGTAATAATGAAGCTGTGCTACTGGCGTAAGGGCTGGCGCCACTCCTTTGAAGGAAGTGCGGCTATGCGAATGTAGTGGGGTCTATCCCAACTTGCGGATTGTGTCGGAAATAGCAGGTTCAAGTCCTGCCGCCATCCATCAAAATCTCGTTAATTGCAGTCCGTCTATTATGTAATCAATATCGGGGCAGTCTATCCTGCGTTCGGATATACGGATTAATCCGGATGGTCGAAAGTGATTGGTTTTGGCGTCCAATCTCGCTCCTTTGGGGTGGATCGTGCGACACTTGTCTTAGCGAGTGCGTGTTGGCTTTCCGTACTATCCGTGAAGCGAGTTTACTGTTTTGACTTCTTGTGGGAAAGTCTTTTGACTTCGGTGCTCTGCTGGTGGGGTTCGTCATCGTCCTCGCTTGGCGCATCGAGCCCTTGTGTCCGGCGTTGAGTCTGCGGACTGTTTAAAACCAACAATTTGGTTGGTATGGTTTGCGAGCCTTCCGAGATCTGTGGATTTGACATATCCGATCTAAAATTTTGTTTAAAGTTGATAACTCGTCTCTGTTCTCCTTAAGAGCCGTGTTGTATTGTCTCGCCTGAGCTTTTGAATCCGGCGTTGACCGCCGTGCCCTTTGGGCTTTTTCTTTATTCAGGTTTGGTCTTTCTGCGTCGTGACTATCGTTCCATCTCGATCTCGGATGTACTCGGTGCTGGTGCTGCATCTTGCTAGCAGCTGTCTTCTCTAGCAAAAGCGTCATGAGAGCTTGTTAAGCGGCCATTGTTCTTGGCTTCTCTTGGCGAGGTGTCGGCGAGCCATTCGTCTCGGACGTTGTGTTTAAAAGCTGCTAGGGCTCTGCGTCCGGACGTCGACTATTTGGTTCTTTTGGTAAGGAACCTGTTCGAAATTCTTGCGACTCTCGGGCTGTTGGGTTATATATTTCGAGATAAATGCATCCGGAGGCAGGCGTAAGCCATAAATTTGCTCTAGGCGTCCTCAAGCTCTTCCCAACTTCCATGATGTTTTCTTGGGGCTTTTGAGCCAATGCCGAGCTGGCCCTTTGAGCTTGAGGGTAGGTATTTTATGGCGTGGAGGTCATCTCCTCTAGCCATGTGTATTGTAGTATGTAATCTTCTATCCAGACTCCAAAGGTCATTGTGCGTCGTATGCCTCTATGTTTATGGGTTTGAACCTGCTGGAAATTCATGATCCAGCACCTCATCGATAAAACATAAGCGGGTGTCGGCGCCCTATATTAGGTGTGCGCTGTCTTGAACACTTGTCGTGGTGTGTTACTTCTGGGGTCCTCTTTTTGGCCCGTAGATGGACCTAGTTGGGCCATCCGTTTTCCCAGAGATTATAATTAGACTTGTGCAGCCCGCTTGTCGCTTTGGGCTGTCATCGGCCGTCTATCCGGCGGGGCCTCTTTATTTTTGTTGTGAAGGCTCTATGGCTTCCTCGTCAAATTCTGGTAACAACTTAACGCTTGGGTAGCTCTTAGTTTGATGGCCATTGCCATATTTGTCTGCGTCTTGAATACTTTGCTCCACTTCATTACGGCGTGTCTTACGCTGTTTTGAGCTTCGTTTAGCCTTCTTCAAACTTCTTGCGATGGCGGCGAGTTTTTTGTGTATGTTCTTCTGCTCGGTGTTATGTCGGACTGTTGATTGCTCCGTGAAGGGTTGATTATCCGGCTCGTCCTGTTAGTAAATCCGCTGGTTTGCCTGCTCTATCGCTGGAGTCGTTAGGAAGGCTGCTTTGATCGGCGGTACTTAGGCGGCGTCTCGTCGTCGTTTTGGTTCTTTATCGGCGAGATTATCCTCTGCCGCGTCCGTTGTTCCTCGTTATCGCTTCCCTTTGGGGTGTCCACCATGTATATGTCGTATGCGGGTGGTCTTCGATGTCTGTAGTCTGGTTCTTGGTAGTCTCGGCATTGTCGTCCATACCGTCGATGTCTTGAATCATAGTCAAATCGTCGGTTAAATCGTCGGCGGTGGCTCTGAAGTGGGTGGTGGGTGGGGTCTGAATTTCTTCGTCGTCGCATCCCAACCATCTTGGCCGTGGATTCGGCGGGCTCTCGGATAGCGAGAGATGCTTGATGAGTTTATGATATCGCGAAGGTGAGTCTTTGAAAGATGTCCCGGCGGTGAATTCCATGATCGGCGCGGATATCGGCCGTGAGTTAGGCTTCCAAACCTGACCGGCGGCGGGTAGCTATCGATCCGCTCGGATGGCCAACGAGTTGGCCCGCGATGCTAACCGCCCGAATCTGAAGATCTGTCGGGAGAAAAGTCTCACCGGGACTGCGTCGTTGTTGATTGAAGAGGCCATCAAGCCTATCGATGGCGACGAGGAACTCTCAATAAAGCACCAATGTCGATTGTCAAAACCGGCGGATCTCGGGTAGGGGTCCCGAGCTGTCGTCTAGGCGGATGGTAACGGGAGACAAGGGACACGATGTTTTACCGAGTTGGGCCCTCTTGATGGAGTAAAACCCTACGTCCTGCTCGATTGATATTGATATTGTGGATGTTTACAAGAGGGATCTACGAGATCAAGGAGGCTAAACCTAGAAGCTAGCCTATGGTATGATTGTAAGGGTTGTTACGATAGTCCCTACGGACTAGAGCCATCCGGTTTATATAGACACGGAGGGCTAGGGTTACATAGAGTCGGTTACAATGGTAGGAGATCTACATATCCGTATCGCCAAGCTTGCCTTCACGCCATGGAAAGTCCCATCGGACAAGGCGAAGTCTTCAATCTTGTATCTTCATAGTCTTGGAGTCGGTCGATGATGATAGTCCGGCAGATGATAGTTCGGTGATGATGGTAGTCCGAGCTATCCGGACACCCCTAATCAAGACTCCCTCGGTGCTAAAACAAGAAACAAAAGATTTGATTGCAAGATCTAAAGACATACCTTCACTTACCTAGCCTCCCGACAGGCGCCGAGAAAAGAGCTTGATGTCTACTACAACCTTCTTCTAAGTGAGCGTTGATGGGCCTGCAAGTGCAGGTTTGTAGGACGTGCAAATTTCCCACAAGTGGATGACCTAAGGTTTATCAATCGTGGGAGGCATAGGATGAAGATGGTCTCTCTCAAACAACCCTGCAACCAAATAACAAAAGAGTCTCTTGTGTCCCCAACACACCCAATACAATGGTAAATTGTATAGGTGCACTAGTCCGTGAAGAGATGGTGATACAAGTGCAATAGGGATGGTAGATATAGGTTTTGTAATCTGAAAATATAAAAACAGCAAGGTAACTAACGGTAAAAGTGAGCACAAACGGTATTGCAATGCTAGGAAACAAGGCCTAGGGTTCATACTTTCACTAGTGCAAGTTCTCTCAACAATAATAACATAATTGGATCATATAACTATCCCTCAACATGCAACAAAGAGTCACTCCAAAGTCACTAATAGTGGAGAACAAACAAAGAGATTATGGTAGGTGCGAAACCACCTCAAAGTTATTCTTTCCAATCAATCCGTTGGGCTATTCCTATAAGTGTCACAAACAGCTCTAGAGTTAGTACTAGAATAACACCTTAAGATACAAATCAACAAAACCCTAATGTCACCTAGATACTCCAATGTCACCTCAAGTATCCGTGGGCATGATTATACGATATGGATCACACAATCTCAGATTCATCTATTCAACCAACACATAGAACCTCAAAAAGTGCCCCAAAGTTTCTCGGAGAATCATGGCGCGTGTACCAACCCCTATGCATAGGTTCATGGGGAACCATAAGTTGATCACCAAAACATACATCAAGTGAATCACGTGATATCCCATTGTCACCCAATCATCGGCAAGGCCATCAAGT